>VZTY01024071.1:0-22461 GCA_013400935.1 Turnix velox | reverse complement strand
CCTGACCCAGGAGCAAGACCTTGCTCTTTGCCTATTCTCTTCCTGAAGTGCATTGTGATTTAACTTCTCGAAATTGGAATGTTATTTTTTTATATACATATAACTAAAAATGTTGGATTTCAAAGAGGTAGAGCTGGGCATCTTGTGAAATTTGAGGAGCTGTTCTGCTCTTGAGCTCTTGTTTGACCTGGAAGGAGTTGTGATGCAGGTGACTCCTGAAAAGACAAACAGATATTATATATTAAAATGGTGACACTGGCTGCTTATTCCCTAAGAGTCTTTCATTTTATTCCTCATGCTAAGACAGTAATTTATGGTGTAATTGCAGCCCAGCCTACGTGCTGTAATTTGATTCTTTTGAACTTCCTTCTGCTGTTTGTTGTTATTACCCTCATCGTTATTTCCGGAGTTATTTGAATTTCTTGCATGGCCTCTGGTTGGGGATCACAGAATGTGAAGGATTGGAAGGGACCTGGAGAGATCATCTAGTCCCATCCCCCTGCTGGAGCAGGAACACCCAGATCAGGTCACACAGGAAGGTGTCCAGGTGGGGTTTGAATGTCTCCAGAGAAGGAGACCCCACACCCTCTCTGGGCAGCCTGGGACACTCTTCTCTTACCCTCACCTTGACAAAAGCTTTTCTACTATTTCTGTGGAACCTCTTGTGTTCCAGCTTGTACCCGTGTCCTATCATTGGATGTCACCGAGAAGAGCCTGGCTCCATCCTCCTGACACTCACCCTTTCCATATTTATTAACATGAATGAGGTCACCCCTCAGTCTCCTCTTCTCCAAGCCAAAGAGACCCAGCTCCCTCAGCCTTTCCTCATCAGGGAGATGTTCCAATCTCTTCATCATCTTCGTGGCTCTGCTCCTTCATGTTTATGGCATAAGTTAAGCTCTTTCACATTAAACATTTTGTTCTTTCAGCTTTCTCTCTTCAGTCACTGCAAGTTACTGTTCTTGTTGTGCTTTGCAGTTACGCCTTGCTCTGTGTTTTTACATTATGCCAAGAGCTGCCTCCAAATTGAAAGTATCTCCCAAAACAAAAAGTTAATGAGTTTTACTTCAGGAGCTTCAAATCTGGTCTGGTTTATGCTATGATGCATCATTCTTGGCAAAACTTTAAATTGGTTCATCTGTGCATTTACTAAGTGGGTCTGAAGAATGAAGTTTCTTACTTTCTTCCAGCTTAGTGATGGAGCTCTTTACCCATCTCGACAACCTGGCAAAGTCTAAGTTTCTGGAAATATATAAAGGGATCATGGAAAAAAAGGTTTTCAAGCCTGGCCTTGAACACCTCCAGGGATTGAGGGGGTATCCACAACCTCTCTGGGCAACCTCTTCCACTGTCTCACTTCCCTCACCTCATCTTTGATGTTATTTGGAGGCATGAAGTTTAGCAGTAGCAGCAAAATTTGCACATCAGTAACTGAAAAAATAGTAACTTCCTTTAGTAACAGCATTTTAATAGTGGGGGAAACATCTTTGTCAGATTCACTTAAGATTTTTTTCATTTTTTTAAACCCTGTGTTGTGTTATGAGACTCTCTTGCTACTTGTTGGCAGCAGTTGTGGATGTTTCCTAATGTCAAATTATTTCTTACTTTCAGAAATTAGCCATTTTATTACATTTATATCACATTTTAAGTATTAAAACACTTCTCTCCCTGCCTCTGCAACACCATACTTCTTATTTTAGAATATGCACACCTAAAAAGGGTGGTTAAAATTGCTACTAACAGACACCAAAGCTCAGTGACACCAGAAAAAGCCCAGCATGGTATTTTTAATAACTTTAAAAAAACCCAAAACTATATTTTTTTAAATTTTCCACTATAAAATGTAAAATATTAGCTGCATTTTTGAAACTGTAATCACTAAAGCAATAACTCTGTGGTATAACTTATGCTCTGGTTATCTTGTTAAGATTACTCTGTGTTGCTAAGTAACTAATCACTTGGTATTTCATTTTAAAGCCTATGGTGTGCGATGCATAATTGATTTAACATTTGCAAATTCTCCTTTTGTTTTAGTCAATTGAAGAAAATGAAGTTTATCTGCCTAATGATGAGCTTTGGATCTACGAAATGGATAGCGGATTATGGTAACTTGCATAATTTAAATTTAATTAAAATATAATCTTTGCCTAGATTACAATTAGCTGCAGAGAAAATACTTCCGTCTTCAGGAGTTATTGGTGTTCCCTGGAGCTTTTGTCTGAAGGAACAGACATATCTGCTTGCAAATTGCCTGCAGGAAGCACATTAATTCCTCAAATATAATTGGTTTTTTTCCAAGAGAATGTTTGAAATGATTGGCTTAAGGCTCTGATGTTAAAACAGGGGCACTTTATTTGGAGATTTAATTCCACTTCATTCTCCATAGGTTAACTCTTCATTAAAAGGAGTATTTAAATGCTGAACATTTTCGTTCTTGATTTATTTATAATAATTTTTTGTGTTACTGCTTAATTGTATTCTGAGTGTGCTTGCATGAATAACTCATAACTAACCAGATCTTGCACATGGCTAGCAATTTAGTCTACTTTTTATATTCATTGTGTTTTTATGTATCATATGAGGGAGGAGACAATGACACCTCTTTTAAAAGTTTTCCAGTGATTTCTACTACAGTAATTACATTTAGTCTGGTAAAGTAGTATCCATTTGGGCTCACACTGTGTGTTTTTCTGCCAGCTGCCTTTCTATTTTTATATTTCACAATATTTCACTGCTCAAGGATGAAATTTATACCTATATTTAAAGCAATAGTGAGGAGGGTAAAGGGGAGAGGAGGGTGAGATCAGGAAAAAGGTGTCTTATGGTGTGTATGAAATTCCTCATTTGTGTGGTCAGGTTACTAACTGTGAGTACAAAAGTTAACATGTGGTTTCCTAGGAAGCTTTAGCAAGTATTTTGGTTTTTTTTTTTTTGTTTCCTGCTCCTTTCTTTTGATGGAAGGGCTGGAAAAAGTTCCCTCCTACTCTCAGTTTTCACCCCTGGTATTGTTTGTTACCAGTACAGCTGAAATCAAATCAAGAAAGCAACTGGGGTTAAATATAAATTTGCTCTTTTGTTTCAGGGGTGTTTTTAACTGGATCCCTTCTTGATCTCATGGGGTTTGTAGCATACACAGCTGGGAGTAGGGTCTATAGGGACAGGTTACAAAAATATCATCATAATCATTGAGGTTTGAGTCCAACCATCAGCCCAACTTTAACAAGCCTCATACCTGGGCAGGGATTTGAACCCTTCACCCTCAGATTAGGAGCCTGATGCTCTCCCAGCTGAGGTACACTCCACACGTGGTATTTCAGCTTTTCCTTTTAATGGCTTCCCCCAGTTCTTTTAGGCTTGGGGATGGTCCAGCACCAGAGCTCAAAGCTGTAAGAATTCTTTCCTTCTTCATAGCCCTCAGTGACAGAAGATGAAGGTATGTGCTCTAGATGTTACTAGTGTGTTAGTGAGAATAGCTGGAAATAGCTGGAATAGCTGGAAATGGGCTGAAAACTGTTGCTGGAGAAGAAAACTGATGTCTAAAATTTGCATTATTGAAAGTTTTTTTTAGGATACTAAACATCATGCAGTTTTAGAAGCGGCAGATTGGGTAATACAAATTAGTGAGCACTCCTGGCCTTTATTTCTGATTCTACCTTACTTTTCTGTTTGTAAAATAACAGTAATGCCATGTTCTCATTTCAGGAGTTTCTGCAGTTAATGGTGTTTCCAGGTTTTGAAAAACTAAATGTTTCATCTTTACTAATGCTTTATTCTTATGGACTTCACATTCAGGAAAATTGAGGTGCTTCATAAACACACACAAAGTATTTACCTCAAAGTTCTCTTACAACACAGGAGACTGACTATAGTTTTTAGTGCTCATCATGCAAATACATTGGTAGGTTTAAATACAGAATGTATTGCTACATCTGGTTTGTTTTTATGAATTTTATCAGGTTTGTAAGCAGCTTTATAAGACTTGATGAATATATTAAATTGCAGGACAATGCACCTAATGGAAGGAGAATTACCCACCTCCATGTCAGGGAGCTGTGGAGCAAGCATCAATGGGAAGCTGTATATTTTTGGTGGATTTGATGATAAAGGATACAGCAATCGGGTATTGTATTCTTTTCTTTCACAATTTATTGTATTGAAATGAATAATTACACTGACCTGACTGTTCTATCTTGTGTGCTTTGCATTTGGGTTAAGGAGAAATTTAAGGAAAAGCTTAATTTTGGTAGAAATTTAATGTTCAACCCTGGGATTTTTCCACAGCTTCAGAATGAGACCTGTTCCATGAAACTTTCTGTATTTCTGAAAGCTCCCAGTGCTTTCCCAATTGCTCTCTTTAAAAAAAAAATAATAAAAAAATTATGGCAGCCATAATTGAAACTAATCTCAGAATATCACTGTCATTTTTGCTCTTTGATAGTAATTGCCTTTGTTAAATATTCAGGTACTAATTTAACTTGAAATACAGCTGCCAGTTTTGCTTGTAACTGAAGGATGGAGTAGACATAATTATCATTTTATCATTTAGCATAAATGAAGTCAGACTTTGGTTGCTGATTAGAAAACAACTGAGATGAAGACTGAAATCAGATGTTATTTTAGTACTGGTTTTACATCCCTAGTTTTGGCTGTTACCTGGTTAGGTTGGGCAGAAGCAGTGATAGTTCTGTTGGGAGAATTGAACCGAGAGCTGCTCATCTTGGGCAAGTTTTTTTCCAAGGCTTCAATTGACTCTGAGAGTCCAGAAGAGGGCGATGAGGGTGATCAGAGGGATGGAGCCACCTCTGTTGTGAGGACAGGTTGAGTGAACTGGGGCTGTTGAGGCTGGAGATGGCTGTGGGGATACCTCACAGTGACCTCCCAGTCCCAGTGGGGGCCACAGGAAAGTTGGGAAGGGGCCACAGGAAGAAGTTCTTTCCCATGAGAGTGGTGAGACACTGGAAGAGCTTGGCCAGAGAGGTGGTGGAAGCCCATCAAACCTGGAGACATCCAAGGTCAGGCTTGCTGAGGCTCTGAGCAACCTGATCTAGTGCAGGATGTCTCTGCTCACTGCAGGGGTTTGGACTAGATGGCCTTTGAATGTCCCTTACAGCCCTATGATTCTACAATTCTGTGACTGAAGGGAGCAGTATATTAATATTCTGGTCTGGCTGAGCAAAGGCAAGGAAATGTGCTGCAAATTCTCATGCTTTTTGTGTTCTCTTTGTGTATCACAGTCCTTCTCTATGTTGCTACATGTTGTAAACTTCATTGTCTGTTCCTTTTTTTTAATTTTTTTTCTATTTTAAATGAAGTCGTGTATTCTGGGGGTGGTGGGATGTCATTTTTGATGGTGATTTGTTCTGGGCCCTTCCACATTCATTCATACTGAAAATGTAATTTTTTTTCTTTTAAGCTGTATTATGTTAATTTGCGAACAAAAAATGGAACCTATAGGTGGAAAAAAATTACAAATTTTAAAGGTCAACCTCCTACACCGCGTGACAAGCTTTCCTGCTGGGTGTATAAGGACAGGTAACACATTAAGAATATTTAATATGCATTAATTGCAGAGAGGAAGTGCTAGAAAAGTGAAGAGAAACGCTGGTTTGGGATTCATGAGACTCTTAATTCTTAGCTTGACTTGCTGTGGGATTTTGTGTAACTCGTCTAACAACTTTCTACCCCAATTTTCTCACCCGTGAGCTCAGTTCATGGTAAGTATAAACCCACTGCAGGAGAGGGCTGGGAAATGCAGTGGAAGTTTCTAGCATGCTTTGAGACTTTAGATAAAGATCATAATGTATTTATGGCTTTAAGAGGGGTTAAAATAATCACTATAAAAATCACATACTTAAAATATGTAAGATTTGAGTTATGAGCTGCAATCTAATATATTTAGTGGTTTTTTGAGGACTTTAATGACAATCAAATTCTTACAATTTCAAAGGCATTTCATTGAGTGGTCTTTAAGAACCAAGCTGTAAAAGTTACTGGGTGTTTTGGGAAAAATCACTTGGCAAAAAAAAAAAACCTTCTGGTTTTGTGTTTATTATGGAAAAGGTCTGGATATTGTGAAAGTGATGGCTCAGTAATGTGTTACAAAAGTTTCTGCAAACAAGTAAGAGTAAGGCTTGGAGTGAACATTGTAAAATTAACTTATTTATCTGTGTCTGACTTCCTCATCTAAAGAGGGTTTGCATGAGCTGTACAGTGCCTCTTGGGTTTGTACTTCAAATTTAATGGAGAAATTATATATATTTGAGCAACTTCTATTAAGACAAGGTTACTCAGAACCTAATTAATCAGTTCAGAGTAGGATGCAATCTGCATACTTAGAAAATTACCTGTTTTAGGTGACAGAGTACAAATCTTTCATTTAGTAAAGGTATTTGAGAACAAGCTATGCACTTGTTTTACCTTAAAATTCCTCAAGATAGGAGTGTGCAGGTGAGGATGTATGGTGTGTTGCACAATGCTGTCAGTAACTCTGTTTCCCTAGGAATGTCAGTCTGGAGTGACCTTCACCGTCCCATCATTTCCTAAATTGCCTTCTCCTGAGATCTCTAACAACAAATATCCTCAGAGAGAGTTGAAGTTAAACAAAACTTTAGGAACCATTTCTTATGGATGGCCATTTCATGGGTGGAATATTAGGCTGGGAGGTGTGTAAATTCCTTGTGATAACTTCAGTAGTGCTTTAGTTGAAATATCTCTTTGTAAAAGCTAGAGGCAGACGATCTCTAACAAAGGCTGGACCTGCAGGCTGGACCTACAAGCTGGACCTTGGGGTCATTTCTTGGGACAAGATTTACAGGGAAACATTGACACAAGAAATGGCTGAATCCTTTGCTAATTAAGCATCCTGCAGTTAATTGCCAGAAATTTCTTCTAATCAATCACTGCTTGGAGTGAGTCATTCCCAGAACATTCCTTTCCTGTGTCTGCTTTCAGGGAATGGACTCTGGACACTCAGTGAGGGTTCAAAAACCCTCTCTGCCCTATGTGTTCCCATCCCACCTTGGTTTTCCCTACCATTTCTTGACCTTCTCCTCCCTCACCAACTTCCCTGGCCCCTGTGGTGTGCTCCAGGGCCAGCTCCTCACCCAGCCATGGCAACCTACCACCAGTCAAGGTTGCCCATCATCACTCTGGTGCCACCAATCACTGACAAAGCTCAGATGGCTTCCCATCATCTCTCCCCTCCTTGCTGCCCTCCCAACAGCTGCCACAAAATTTATCTTAGTACTCAGAAATCCTAAAGAACATCAGTAGGTACCATTGCCATAACTCATGCTGATAAAATGGCTATTGTTTTTTTACTCTTTTTTTTCTGTGAAAATGAGGAACCAGAGATGGACTATGGGGAGATGGACCAGCTCCCAGCTTTTCAGTAGCCTTTTGTGTCATTTTGAAGCTCATGTTTGAAAATACAACTCTGAGGCACTAGAGAGCACTGTCAGCAGTTTTGCTGATGACACCAAACTGGCCAGAAGTCTGCACTGTCACCCAGCCAAATCTGGACAGGCTGGAGAGCTGGGTAGGGAGGAATTCAATGAAATATAACAAGGGCAAGTCTTGCATCTGGGGAAGAACAACCCCATGTGTCACTAGAAGTCGGGGACTGAGCTGTTAGAAGGCAGTGGAGGGAGAGGGGACCTGAGTGTGGAAATCAGGATGAGCATGAGCAAGCAGTGTGCCCTTGTGGCCAAGAAGGTAAATGGCATCTTGGAGTGTATTAGAATGAGGCAAGGTCAGGAGGTGGAGAGAGGGTCTCCTCCCCCTCTGCTCTGCCCTGGTGACACCACATCATGAGTATTGTGTCCTCATTTATGTTTCTAAATGTGGAAAGGGTGAGTGTCAGGAGGATGGAGCCAGGCCCTTCTCAGTGAACTCCAATGACAGGACGAGGGGCAATGAGTGAAAGCTTTAACACAGAAGGTTCCATAAAAATAGGAGAAAAAACTTAGTTGGGGTGAGGGTGAGAGAAGAGTGTCCCAGGCTGCCCAGAGAGGGTGTGGGGTCTCCTTCTCTGCAGACATTCAAACCCCCCTCCTGGACACTTTTCTATGTGACCTGATCTGGGTGTTCCAGGGACTAGATGATCTCTCCAGGTCCCTTTGAATCCCTTACATTCTGTGATTCTGTGATAAATGAGCTTGTGGATAGAGAATTTGAGGCATCTGCACCTCCTTCCTGGCTCACATGGACATTTGCCAGGCTTGTTGAGGGGTGTAGCTATTACCCTTTTATCTCATCAAGCTTTGCTGTGTAATTAGATGCAACATGAAATATTTGAAGTTGTTTATGTTATGAATAGGATGTAGCTAACCCAGAATTTGAAATGAATGACTGCAGCTTGTTATTTGGATTGTTATTTACAGAACAGCCAACTGAACATATTTCTTGCTGTTGGTTCTTCCAGGCTGATATATTTTGGGGGCTATGGCTGTAGGAAGCATAATGAACTGAGCGATTGCTTTGATGTCCATGATGCATTTTGGGTAAGAGATTTATCAGAATTAACAGGGGTTTTTCTATCCTGGTTGTCAAAATGGGAGGATTTTTATACTCTACTCAGCAAGAATGAAAATCTGTCGGATTTTTCTTTGATTTGTAGCAGGAGGAGAAATGCAAATTGGAATCTTCTAGTTTGATTTAACATTTTGGGGTGGTGCATGCTGGGTGAAGCCTCTCTCAAGTGCCCAGGGTTAGACCTGGATTGTTCTGGAACAAAATGCTTTCAAAGCAAGGACAAAGAGAGAGAATTTATAGCTTCACAAGTCTAACTGTACTTTTCAGTTCATTAACCTGAAATCCAGAGTAAAAGCTGTTACTTCAGACTGCCTGGATTAGCTAGTTTCCTGTAAATTCTAATAATTAATTGAAAGGAGACAAATTAGAGTATGTAGTGACAGGAGTTAATAAGAAATAGATGTGCATTCAAGGGAGCATAAAGCCTTACATTAAAAGGGTAAATATTGATTTACAGAAATGTTTTTCTTTGTACAATCCATTTATTTCTCAGTATATTACACTCAGAAGGTAGTATTTGTCTCCTGTGGTCATTGATGTGGAGCTCAAATCCCATCTTCAGAAGTTTCAACAGCCCAAATATTCCTGGATGCTGTTGATAATGATACAGAACTGTTGTATCATTAATTAAAAATACTAACACAGGTTTCACTTAATAAACTGCTGCATTTTACTATATTTTCTGCTTTGATAGATCACTTTGGGGTTCATATCCTTTAACAAGTACAAAGAATTTAAAATAGAACAAACTTGATTTTAATTTTTAACTCTTTTTTGGTTTTTAGGAAGGACAGATATTCTGGGGATGGCATAATGATGTTCATGTTTTTGATACAACCACCCAAACTTGGTCTCAGCCAGCAATTAGAGTGAGTGGGTTTTTTTGTTTTTTAGTCTTGCTTTTTTTGCCACAGGTGTGATTTTACTGCATTTCAAATAGTATTCTCTCAAATCTGATGTTGAATATGCTTCATGTCACTCAGACTCAGCAATAAACAGGAGGCCACTTGATGTGTCTGAAATTTGAAAAATCCCATGCTTGTAGGTTGTTTTTTTTTTCCCCATGAGATGCTATTAGTCTGGGAAGTTTTTATAATGAGCTTTTACACTCAGTTCCCCAGGAAAATAGCAATAGCAGATTTTTCTGTTTATTGAAACCAGAACTCAGTAGAAATTGCTCATTTTAATAAACATCTGATGCTATTTTAGAGTCTTTACTGGATATGCTAAAATTCCTGTTAAAAATATGCAAAAAATGAAATTACCATTGAAAAGTAAAAGCCATTTTTGCCATATTATTTTTTTAATTATGTAGGGAATACTTTTTGGCATGAAACTGTGGGATAGAGCATCAGATTTTAGAGCTGATTTCTAGGTTTTCTACCAATTTCTAACACTTTGGCAAAATAAAGCTACGTATCACAATAATTGTTATATTACTGTAACATTAAGCTTAGGAATGAGAAGATAAATTAATTGAATTTCATTCAAGCAATGATAAATCAGACCAAGGGGGAATTTATTAAACATTAGCTCCTGATGGGACTCAGTTAAAGTTGCCCTTGGCAAATATGTGTGTCTTCTAATGTCTGTGGAGTCCTGGACTTGACTGCAGATGATTTCCTCTTAAAGTTGCAGTTTTGCCAACATATTTGCCTTATTTTTTGCCATCTGTGATGCTGATGATGTTCTGAAAGATCTTGTTTTGGTTGTTTTAGGGTGGAGATCCACCTCAGCCTCGAGCAGCTCATACATGCGCTGTGCTGGGAAATAAAGGTTACATCTTTGGAGGACGAGTGCTGGTCAGTGTTGAATTAAAACATTTTATTCACAGTAGTATCATTTGCTTGGTAGTTTTATTTGTTTATGATGTTATTTTTATAGCAGGAAAAAAAAATCCAGAAAGTCTTGAGCTCAACCATTTTGTTAAGGGTGTTGAATCTGTGATGCTTCTTTTCATCTCCCTCTGCCTTAGAAAAAAAGAAGAGCCTGTCTTTCTGTCTCTAGAAATGTTTATAGATCAACAGAAGATGGCTGAGTTTTATGTAACCTCTGCAGGAGATGGTTCTCTGGGAGAGGAGCAGAAGCAAGTTTAAATAAATGATGAGATGCAGCATTCTGGGCTTGCTACAGCTTAGTAGATTAATACATCAAACCTGCTGGCTTCATTCCCCCTTCTCACTCCATGAGATGGTAGTGAGTAATAAATACAGCAGGAATTTTAGCTCGTGCTTCCCTAAAGAAAAAGGAAATCTGCAAGAACAGTCAGTTCCACATCCTGCATACCTTGATTTTTATCATCTAGGAAAGCAAATATCAACATAACTGTTGGGGTAGAGGATTTTATAGTTAGGATTTTTAACACGTGGTTCTAAAAGGTAGGAAATAACCAGTTTTTGTAATTTCAGCTTGTAATTTCTTGCACATAAATGACTGAAACAAAGATATGTGCTTACAATGGCTGGATGCACTGCTGTTGGGCTCTGAACATCATCCAAGCAGGATGCTGCAGTGTGTGCTGTGACAACACAGGCCACTGAGTGCAGGGGACATTCTAGTCCTCTTTTAACCTCTCCTCTGCCCTCTGAATGTCAGTTTTAGAGTTTCAGTCTTTGCTTTTAGCATGCTCAGTGCCCTTGGCACAGCATAAAATAGAGATTGTCATTAACAGCTTTATTCTGTGCATTCATTATAAATTCTTAACTACAAGAATGAGATTTGTATTTGCTTTCTTGGCAGTTGCACTTAATACGTTGTGGGAGGTTCTTAAATCTGTTCTCCCTGAGATAACAGGCACAGGCAGTTTAAGACCAGTTTGTACAGGATGTAATCAGTGAGTTTTTTAAATCAAAACCAGATTCTTCCTGTACATTCCTAACTTTTCCTTAAAAAAACTAAAGGACTTTTTAACTTTAAAAAGTTTGAGGCATCATGTCCTGAGTTGTCTGGACCTAACAAGCCTCAGGGAACCACGGAGACACTAAAACCTCTCAGCAAAACAATTTTTCTAGTCCTAGTCAAAGGAGATTTCTTCTTAACTTCTCTGCTGAAGCCTTAATGTAAGTATTTAAGCCTGAGGCAGCAATCCAGCACAAAAGACCATGTTCTTGTCTGATGTCTGGAAATAAGGATAATAGGGTAAGCTTAACTAATGCAGGCTCCCCTGGTGTTTGCACAATTTGGCAAGGATAGTTTCTTTCTGGGCTGGAAAGTGAACCCCTCTTCCTATAAATGCTGCAGAAGCATAGGAAAAATAATATTTTTAAAGGCTTTTTTATGAGCTGGAGTTCATCAGGAATGTAAGAAACAGATTCTGTAAGGCAAGTGAAAAAGCTCCTAATTTAAATTGCTATGAATTCCTCTCTATTTTTTTTTAAGTTTTAAGCTCTTTTTGCCTCCAGCTAATTCGGAGCTTCTAATCGCATTCAACTACAGGGTGAGAAGTGGTGTTTTCTCTTTCTACTGCTATGAAAAGTAACATTGAAAGAAGCCTTTTCAAAGCCCTCAGTGCTGTGTTTCTATAGTTGAGTTTTATGAAAGAGAAGGAATTAACTGTCGCTTGGAAATGCCCCCTCCCTGAATGTCTGCCAGCTTCATCTTGGAAAGCTGCCATAACCCAGACCCTGGATTCTCAAGTGCTTGCCAGTGAAACTGTAACATTGCACTTTGTTCCCTGTTTTTCATACTGGAAAGGAATGTTCTTCTTGGGGATAGTCTGCAGCTCTGTTACTAAAGGGCTTACTCCTGCTTGCTCAGACAGAAACCAGACACACAGAACAGGACAGGGTCAAAATGGCCACTTTTTTCATTTGAATCACCTCCCACAGCTGCAGGAGAAGTTTTTATCTAAATACCCTTATTTGAGCAATCAGATAGGAAAGTAACAGCAATTCCTTCTGTTTATTCTTTCCTTACGAGGAAAGGCTGAGGGAGCTGGGTCTCTTTAGCTTGGAGAAGAGGAAACTGAGGGGTGACCTCATTCATGTCTAGAAATATGGAAAGGGAGAGTGCCAGGAGGAAGGAGCCAGGCTCTTCTCAGTGACACCCAATGGTAGGACAAAGGGGCAGTGGGTGCAAGCTGGAACACTAAAAATGCAAGAAGCTTCTTCACAGTGAGGATGAGAGAAGAGTGTCCCAGGCTGCCCAGAGAGGATGTGGAGTCTCCTTCTCCAGAGACATTCAAACCCCATCTGGGTGCATTCCTGTGTGACCTGATCTAGGTGTTCCTGCTCCAGCAGGATTGGGATTGGACTAGATGATCTTTTGAGGTCCCTTCAAATCTGATATTCTGTGATTCTTACAACACTGTGTGTCATGTGGCCTTTCACACAGACTCACCATTTCTCATGTGTTGCTAAAGCCCCACATCTGCCCACTGTAGCTTTGGACAGACACGATTACCAGATAATTAGGGATATTAGAAGACTCTGGGGAAAAAAATAAAATAGTCTTACTTGAGTCTTGTGCATCAGGGTCAGCAAAGGGAACTCTGAGTCTCTGTCCCATCTGCTGCATAAATGAACTCTTGCTCACTGCACCAAATCCCACTCCTCATTTAGCAAGCAGACCTGAGAGGGAAAGAAACCTAGATGTGAAAAAGTGCACGTGCAGCTCAGGTCTCTCTTGCCTCCCATTTAATTCTGAAAGCTTCCTCAGCCTTCAAAACCTCATGCCCTCTAGCTCTTTGTGAGCAAGGCCAATCTCTGCATGGTCCAGAGATCTCAGTAGGAACAGAAGAGCAGAGTGTTACGAGCAGTCTAGTTAGGGCTGCTCACTGTGCCTGTTGCAACTGAGCTGCTTTGTGACTCGAGGTAGGATCTCATGTAGCCTCTACAAGTGAAATCACTGACAAACTGGAGCTCACCTGTCATTTCTCTGCTGTGCTGGTGCATGATTAGATATTCCCTAAGAGGACATGCCCTCTGGCTTCTGTTTAACTCAAACTGTTTGACTGCAGGGTTTAGAAATAAGAAGTGGCTGTGATCTGACAAGGTTTTTCTCTTCCTCAGGCAGCATCAGCTTCCTTTAATAACCATTTGCTAAATTTCTATGAGACCACTTGGGAGCAGTGTCAGAGAAGATTGAAATTTTTGAAAGCTGTATTTAATTTTGCAGGAGAGCAGGAGCTGTAATTTTCACCTTAGCAATACTCTTGTTATTGACTTTCCACCCTCAAAATAAATGGAAGCAAATTCCCTGAGGTTAGGGAACATTCAGTGGGACTTGAGGAATTAATCTAAGTCGTGAAACAGGAAAGACATCAGGAATCCAGTACAGGAGTGTTTCCTCCCCAAAGGATGAAGTCTTGCTTATCTCCATAAATTAAGGAGCAAATACGGGGTTGCTCTGCTCCTCCTTCTCCTTCTAGTTCACCATAATACGAATCTTCCCAGGGAAAAGGCTCTACAAGGAACCAGAAAGGGCCAGGAAGTGTCATGAGGCTTCTCCTATTCATCTTTCTGGGAGGAAAGGGAACCTTTTTCCAAACTTGGAGCTAGAACTGGTAAAAGAAGATGGTGATGATCAAAATCAATTGTACCCAGGAATCATTTGAAAACAGGCTCAGAAGTTTTTTGTGGACTCTGTTCCTCCAGGTAAGCAAGCCCCTGAAAAAAAACAAAAACAAAAAAAAAAAACCCAAACAGAAATGGGAGAAAGTGGGAAGAAAAGAGAGTTTAGTCCAAAAGTTGATGCAAAGTTTGATTTAAGCAGAAAGTTTTGGTGTAAAGATTGATGAAGTATTCCCAGCTCATCTTTGCACATCTGAATCTATAATGCATGCATGTTGATGTGTCCTATTACCCTTTCTGCCCCTGAAGATCAGAAGATACACTGAAGATTTGAGCTGTAGTGGCTGTTGGGTTGTAAATCTTAGGAAGGAGAGCTGCAGAGAGGTCCCTGCAACAGCAGTGAGCTGTGAATATCCCCCTTTTAATGCCTTTCATCCTGTGGAAAGCTAATCCTGAGACAAAGCAGATCCTGGTTTATGTTTACTGGGCTGCAAATAAATGAGCATGCCATGGTCCTTGTAGCTCAGAGGGAAATCCAAACCCTCTTACGAGACTTGATGCTGTTAAGCCAATTAAGAATCCTTTTAGAATTAGAAGCTAAATGATGAAATACAGTCGGCTGCTCTAAGAAACACAAGAGAAGCTTCAAGAAAAGTTTGCATGTGGCAAGTGATGATACTAGAACCAGTCTCTGTGCTTTACAAGTTGGAGCTGGATAGACAAGGCATTTTCATTTGCTGGTAAAGGACTGGATTTTAGACCTAAATGTCCCAACTGATGCTGTGTTTTTTTTGAATTCAAGATGAGGTTGATGTAATTATGCACCTGTCAATCTGTTGAACCATGAGCATGTAAAGATTATAATACATTGATTTCCCAGGGACCAAGAAACTGAAAACTGCTCCGTCTTCTGCCTAATGCCTAGGAAAGGAAAGTCAGCGAGGAGGTCTTGAACAGGATCTGCTTGAAAGCTTCATTTCCAACATAACAGCAACTTTCTTTCTTCCTTCCCTTTCTTTAGTCCTCCATATCCAACTCTGTTATTAAATATTTTTAGTTCTAGAGGCCAGCACATTGCTTTCCTTTCCCACCTTCCCCTTACCCCCCAGTGCCTAGCTATGGAGAAGTACAGCAGAAGATACTAATTGCATTTTGCTTTCTGCTTGTATAATTTGTTCCTCCTTGCCTTCAAAGCCATCTGAAGGAGCAGGAAACTGAACCAGCTTGTCGTGGAAGACAGATCTGTTTCCATAGCTATCAGTTGGACCACACTTTCTTGTTCTGTTCACCCTCTGGCAGGGATAAAGTATCTCAGGCAGTGCATAAAACCCCTCATGTTCTGCTTTGCTTTAAGCCTTTTGGGCCCCTCTGGAGGCATTTGCAAAATGCTGGTTAAGAGTCTCTTCCCTTGCACAGGAAATGGCTAGCATGGACTTGAGCAGAGGAACCCATAGCCATCCTAAAAACCTTGCTGTTCCCCCCAAAATACCTTGAGAGGCTTCCCCTAGCTCTGATGGACGGCTTTGGAAGGCTCTCAGACTCACTAACTGGCTGAGCTCTCAGGGGTAAAACTACTCCTGCTCTGACTTAAATGACCAGTCTAGTTTCTGCCTCAAAGGATCTGCAAGCTGGAGAAAGGCTTATTCTAATAGATCTATGGACTGCCCTAGGAGAAAAGGAATTGGAAGGTAAGGCAAGATGCATTTCCCTACTTCTCAGCTATTGTTTTGTGGGACCCAGGAGAATCACAGATAGCAGTCAGGTGTATTGGGAGCCATTGAAAATATCCCTGCAATCAACAGCAGAGAAATTCCCCACCACCACCTTTATGTTTCCAAGGCAGTTAGATTCTTCATCTCAAAGAGAGAGGCAGATATGCAAGTGTATGTTCTTAAAATGATGTATTTTTATATCTGTATGGCAATTGCTAAAGGCTCATAAAACCTTATGGCTAGTGGTAACTTTGTGAAAGGGCTCACCTTCTGGAAAAGAGAGAAAAAAGTCAGATTGATCAGCTTTTTGTGGGGTGTCACATACTGAAATACAGCAGCAACTAGAATATTTCAAGGAATAAGTGACCATTCAGGAGGATGCATAGATCTGATCAGAAAAACAGTGAGAGGAAGCTATTTATAGACTGTTTTTATACCTTCTACAGTTACCTACTGTGATTTCTATGGCTGAAAATGAAATAGATTTACAGCAACACACTTCTTCGCTGTTAAAAAACTATTAAAAGCTAAACTTGGCCCCATGCTGCCACTTTATTTATGTAAATATTCCTGCCAGGTAGAGTTGCATGGTCTTTTTTTATTTCTTTTTTTGTCATCTGCCACGTAACACAGAGTTGTTTTAATCCACATGGGTCCATTTCTCTTCAAAATATTGTTCCTTGGAATATTCTCTCCCAGGAAGGCCTCGCTGAAATATTTTGCTCATTCTTTTCTTAAAATAATAACACCACTGGGATTTTATTTCTTTGTTCCAGCAAACCAGGGTGAATGATTTGCACTGCCTGAATTTAGACACTTGGACTTGGTCTGGAAGGTAAGTTTCTCTCTGTAATACTTTAAAATAGTGTGTAGCAGATTGGGACATGATATTAAATAGTTCCAGTGCTAATTTTGTGGCTTTTCAGAGAGTAGAATGGGAATTTGGGGACTACTTTAGCAGCTGTTACATTGTGATTTCCATTTAATCTAATTTCATCGTGGTTTCCTAAGCTTTGTCTGTTCTGCACCAGAGCATTGATGATGCTATTTTAAGCACAGCATGGAGTGAATTAACATCATTGTTTTCACAACAAGTACATTTACCCATATGGAATTCTACTTTTTGTGTCTTTTTGAGTACTGTTTTTTTACTAATTACAATCCAGAATGGAGAAAGATCCTCCCTCTCTCCTTAAGATGAGCATCTTAACCATTTTTAACCAAAAAAAAAGTAAAAAGCATGACCTAAATATTTTAATATTCAACTAAATCAGGTATTTTTATACTTTCTGAGACTTGTTTTCATGTAGCATTAATAATTATTAATAATAATCAATATGTAGCATTAATTATAATTATTAATAATAATTTATTATAGACAAACCAGGAGATAAGCAGTGCCTGATGGAAGGGGTAACCATCATTTAGGTGTTCTTCTGTAAAATACAGATTTCCCACTGAGGAAGACTTGGTTTGCACAGTCCTTTGGTCAAATTCACTTAGTGGACATCCTCTCCTAAAATTAAAATTCAAATGCAGTGGGGATTTCATTTAAAATCCCATGGCTTTTTATTAACCAGACATGTTACTTTTTTTTTCCTTATTAAATTCTCAAGAAAATGCATAATTCTAAGGAATTCATCCAGGAATGTCTTCCAGCATAAGACTTTAATATTAATTTTAGTTGCCACTACCCAGGACCTTTCTCCCTCTGAGCTCCACTGCCTTCTTGTTGTTCAATTTACTCAATGTGAAGTTATTTCTGTTACTGTGCTATTATTTTGCATCACCCTTCAGGGTCTGGAATACATTTCAGCCTGTTGTTTCTCAGCACAATCTGCCTCTTTTGCTGATTTTAGAAGGTTCTTCTAGAAGAGTTGTGCAAAGCAGGCCCTCAGATTTTTTGAGACTTGGCTCCAGCTTGTTTGCCAAATTTAGCTGGACAGTTTTATTGCAATCACTGTTTAATTAGCTATGATTCCTCAGCCTTGGCTTCCAGATGGAGATCTGCCTGGCCGTCACCAGGACTGAAATTTCTCTAACTGAGCTGCAGATGCTTCTGTTACTCACCCAGCAGCTTCCTCTTGGCTCTGTTAATAGAAATGGGCACTTCTTAGGCAATGAGGCAACTGCTGCTAAAGTTGACATGTAAAATAAATGACCAGTTGTGCTTTTCAAGGGCTTGTTTCTCTTCATTGTTTCTAAAAGAAATCTAAGTGACAGTGCCTGTGCTATCCACATTATAGATTGAGCACCCTGTGGTGTGTGTTAAGCACTTTGCTGAAGTGAAGAAAAACATTAAAATAAACTAGTTATTTGAGAGACAGTCTACCTGGACTGAATATTCTTTTTAACCTGCTTTGGACAGTGTCTGGCTGAGGTTCTGACCTCCCCAGGACATCTTACAGGGGTTCACACCTGCTTTTTTCCATCACCTTTCCAAAATGAGGACACACTGAATATGCAGTGGCCTAGATTCTTGAGATTTTTTACAACAGAAGTTGCTTCTTTATTCAAGGTGGAGATAAAAGGTGGGCTGATGCCCTCTGGAGGTCCTTACTCTTCTCTGCTGGCTGCTGGGACCCTCCTGAGACAACCCCTAAGTGCCAAAATGATGGTGATATGAATCCAGGTCTCCTACTAGAGGGAGTGTTGGGGTTCTTTGCTGTTCAGATTCTCGTCTCAAACTCACCTAACTCTAAGGCTAAAGAGAAAACAAACCCAAGAAAACAACAATAAATGCTTTTATCCTTATATTTGATATTTACTTCTTGTTCGGAGGGCAATTACTGCAAGAAATTTAGGCTGGATATAAGAAAAAAGTCTTTCCTGTGAGGGTGGTGAGACAGTGGAAGAGGTTGCCCAGAGAGGCTGTGGATGCCCCCTCAATCCCTGGAGGTGTTTAAGGCCAGGCTGGATGAGGCACTGAGCAACCTGGTCTATTGGGAGGTGTCCCTTCCCATGGCAGGGTATTGGAACTGGATGATCTTTAAGGTCCCTTCCAACTCAAACCATTCTGTGATTCATTTTATAATTCTAAATATTTTTGTTTGATTCAAATGTCATTGCTCCTGGGAGTAAATTAAAATTGCATTGAGTGCACTTTTTCACTGGGAAAATACCTGAGCTTGTCCTAGGGCAAACTAAACTCACTTTTAAATTTCCCAGCAGGTTGATTTTCACCATTCTTTGAACATTTTGTTTGTGTTTTATTTTATTTCCCCTAGAATTAACATCAGTGGAGAGAAACCAAAAGATCGCTCCTGGCACACCCTGACACCCATAGGAGATGACAGGCTTTTCCTTTTTGGTGGACTAAGCTCTGATAATGTTCCTTTAAGTAAGTAATTTAGATATTATGGGGTTTTTATTCTAATTTAGAGACTGTAATTCTATGTGGCCTTCACATTTGTTGTGTTTTTAGGCTACTTAGGCTTAAATTTTGTTAAAGAATTTTCATGGCTTGAGTATTTCTCTGTCTGTCTTATTATTTTTATACAAATACATGGCAGGGGGTTGGAACTAGATTATCTTGAAGGTCCCTTCCAACCCCAACCTTTCGATGATTCATTCTCAGATTCTATTATAATAAATCTTTCATCAAGCTGTCATCTTTAAAAAAATAAAGGCAGGAGTTTTAAACTGAATGGTTAAGTTAAATCACAAAGACTGAGAATATCCAAGTGCATGTGATGATAATTACTATTTTCTTGGTATAATACCCTTTTAGAACGGCTTTTTGTAGAAATTAAAATATACTTTGCCCCAAGAAAATGTACTAAACTATGTTTTTATGTTGTAGGTGATGGCTGGATTCACAGTGTTACGACAAATGGATGGAAACAACTTACCCATTTGCCCAAGAGCAGGCCCAGGTATACAAAAATAAATCCTGTTTGCTGAAATGTAGGCATTTTTAAGAATTAAACATTTTAAATTAGCGAGCAGTATTTTTAAAATGAGAGTATTTTATCAAAAGAATGAATTATGATTGGATAGTTTGCTTGACTAACTCTTCTTCCTTCATCCTGATAGAGCATTATTCTTTCTGTATTTGGTGGGGTTGATGCTCACTTGGAATTGCATGAAGAGATTTTGTGTGAGGGAGAATCTGTGTGTCCAACTAACCTGGTGTCCTCCAGCTAAATTAACCTTGGTATAAGAAAAAGTATATAATTTCTGGAGAGTTAATAACCTGGGAGAATAAGAATACACCTTGTTAGCAGTCAGGGATTGTGTCAGTCTTTATGTTCATTCCTGTACGTGGATGGTCTTAGTTAGTCTTGATTATACTTGATAAACCCCCCCTGAAAAATAAGAAGATACTGCAGTAATCCCTTCCAGAAATCCCTGAAAGCATGTCTTTTGCACCTACACTGATGTATTTTCCTGATGCTCCTGCAAAATTAATTCCCTCCTTGAATTCTGTAAAGAGAGTAATTTCCTCCAACCTTCCTTTTTCTTTTTAATAACCTCTGAAAAATTCTCTCCCAGGTTCTGGACATTTCATTCTGTATTTCTAGAGAATTCTTCCCCTCCCTCAGTTGCCTTTCAGCTAACACTTTTGCATGCTGGGTTTAAAACAGAGGACAAATTGCATGTTTAATTGTAGAATTCCCAGTGTTTTCCTTGCTTTTGTTACTGTGTTATTGTGGATAGAAAGAGTTGAGTAAGAAGATGACATCAATACAGCATCTGTATGTCTTCAATAACGTGCTTTATTAGAATATTTAGGTGATGGGTAGAGAGCAGCTGAGAGAGGACATAAGCTCTGGCAGTCTGTAGCAAAAGCCCCAGGTTGCAAACTAGGATGTCAGCAGAACCCAGGCAGGAAAGGCTTCCCAGGCTTCTTCCGTGATGATGTCCAAGCCCGAGTTTCCCTAATGCAGATTAAGGCAGAGACAGATCTATCCACAGGTATGAGGAGGAGAAAAAAAGGTGGGATACAAGTTAAGCCTAAGAAGGAGAAGGATGAATAATTAACTGATGTGAATGGAGTAAGAAAGGGAGAGTGTTGACTTCTGCGTGTTGTTGGGGTTCAGAAGATGTAAAGGGCCAGAGCTCTGTGGTGATCATCATCTTGTGATGCTTCCTTCAGGAGAAAAAAAAAAAAAAAGACAGATTTTGATCTAATCACAATCAAAAAAAATAAACCCAGCAAATTGTTGCTGCTGAAGGAGCAGAATGCTTGTTAAAGCAGGATCATACAAGTCAGGGCTTGCCTTAGTTTAGTCTTTTTTTTATCCTCTGTGCTTTTCATGGGTGTGATGTAAGTGACTGATACACACAGAGAAATCCATTCCCAAGAGTATTTGGGGGAAGAGGAAAACTTGTGTTGTGAAGCTCTCACCCTGGTGTAAGAGTCAGCACTGAAAACCCCACAGTGTTAAATCCATTAGTGCTGTAGTTATGAATTAAAGAAATAGTGGAAAATTTTAAAAGGAAAGAAAAAACCAGGGGAAGAGAAAAATTGTTCTTGGTAAATTCCTATTTTCTATCAGTATTTTGCTTGCTAAAAATTTTCCACTGTAATGTTTTGTTGAAATAGTGATGAGTACAATCAAATAATGACATGTATGAAATGAGCTCAGCAAAATCCTCATGAGATGGATAGTCACATTGCTCTCTCCTTTTATAGTGTTAAAGAAATGAGTATTGCTTTTTATATTTAATTTTGTAATTTAATATTTTCTTTCACCTCTAAAGATTTTTAAAATAATGTCTTTCTCTTGGTTTTCTACGAAGTTTGGGTTCTGTTGTCATGCCCTGTGCATGTGTGGCTGCCTCTCCCTCCTGTGTACTTTACAAATAAATTTGGTGATATTTAAGAAAAAAAAAAATAGGAAGTTCAGGGACACTTAAGTCCTTAAAAACAGAGTCTTTTGAAAAGAAGCTCGAAGAATGGAGGAGAGACAAATGAGGTGAAGAGATTAAAATGACAGGAAACTTTACTGTTTCTGTGAAACCCTTAAAAACATTGAGTTTAAGATTAATTTTGCTGTTAACACTCAACTTTGGGTTTTTTAGTCACTGTATCTATAATTTTATTTCTAGGTTGTGGCATACAGCCTGCCTTGGGAAAGAAGGAGAAGTGATGGTGTTTGGTGGAAGCAAAGATGACTTGCATTTCATGGACACAGTCAGTACATTGCATGAAAAAATCCTAATAATTAAAACTGATATTAAGTAAAGTTAATATATTTGGGTTTGTTTATTATTTAGGGTGGTGAAATGTGAATTAGTTTCCTTGAGAAGTAACTTACGAGGGGGTTTCCCCGCCCTTGTTAGGTTGATACAGAGGAATTTGTTGTTGAGATTCTTTATAAATAATTAGAATCATGGAATTAGCCTGGGTTGGAAAGGACTTTTGAGAACATTGAATCCAACCATCAACCTAATTCGGCCAAGAACCATCCCTAAACCCTTTCTCTAAGCTCTGTGTCTGCCTGTCTTGCACATCAATGTTATGTTAACCCAGGAAGCAGCAGTATTTCTGAGAAAAGCTCTTTTTTTTTTTTTAATGGCTCTTTGTTTCTTTCCTTCAGGGTCACTGCAGCGACTTGTTGATATTTCAGACTCAGCCTTATTCCCTCCTCAGGTGAGTTGAGGTTTTTGGCACAAAGCCTGGTGTCAGTCCTCAGGGTGCTGTGCTTTCACTCACATGGCTTGAAACCCATTTATATTTCTCATTTTTTCTTTGTTTTGGG
>VZTY01024070.1:36804-59676 GCA_013400935.1 Turnix velox | reverse complement strand
AACCATTCTATGATTCTTTATTAAATAGTCATTGTCTTAACCCTTGGTTTTCATACTTACCTTCTGACTCCCTCCTGCATCTAAATTGAGGTTGTGTGTGGGTGTCCTTCCCTCCTGTAATGTCAGTAGTTCACAGGGTTTTTGAATGGCAGTCTCATTCTTCTAAGAGCTGAGTGCTAATGGGCGTGATCTACCAGTGAGCTCTTGGCCATCTTATCAATTCTTTACACCTTGTGTTTTCTTCTGCTACCTTGTTCCAAGAATTACATGCAGCATCTCCAAAGGCTATGCTGTTGCTCTGGTGATTCTAGTTAAGTAAAACAGCCTGAACTCCTTGAGGGTTAGAAATCTCTCCTACTGAAGGTTCCTATGGGATTAAGATTGGATCCTTTGTTAGGGCCTGGCCAATGAAGCTGTTAGCCTGGTCCAAGAAATTTAATGTCTGTTGGGGTGTTGCATGTCAAAGTGCTGGTGCTGGATAAGGAGAACTGCCTGGGTAGTGTTATGTCACTAACTATGCTAAGTGAATGCAGTCCCAGGATGACTACTCCTAAAATGCGTAGCAGAATGAATTATAGCACATGATTGAAAGGAATGAATTGAGTAAACCCCCTTTGATGGCAAATGGCTTCAAATGCATGCCTTTTTCCTTCTCCAAAAGGCTTCACTGCACCTGGTGTGTACTGAATGATCTGTGTTCATACCCTGCAGGATCACTCCTCCACCTTGTTGCTTGCTGTGTGTACTCCCTGAAAAGTTTCTCATTTCAGGTGCCTTTGCAGTATTATTAGGCAATGCAGATTCATGAGGAAAAAAATCAAGCAAGTGCTGCCTGAGATTTTTGAAATGACAGGCAGATAGCTATTAGCATTAATCCTCTTTCCATAGTCTCCAAAGAGCTCTTTGACAAGGGTGTGTGCAGGGCAGGAAGCAGTTGACAGGACTCTGCTCTCACTGAAATCCCTCCATTACAAAATGAAGGAAGAATTCCCAGTACAAGGAGGTAATCTCTCCACTTAGGTACTTGCTGGAGACTGTCCCTCACCATCTAAAAGGCCACCCAGGAGTTATGTAGGTTTGGGGAGTAATAGGTGCTGAAAGTTATGGTCAAGGCACAATCTTGTAGCACAGGGAGCCTGAAAACGGCACTTGGGATGAGTGCTGAGTAGGATTATATGGGCTTTATCATCTCCAGCTACTCTTTGCATCCTCTTCCCCATGCCTATGTGTGGCAACAAGTCATAGTTAGGTGGTGACTTCATAATTCCAGACTTTTCAGCCTTCTCCAGCCTCTATCCACTGCCAAAAGAAGGGTAATCCCCACTTGTTCACCTGGGCACCTTCAAATCCCACCAGGTCTGCCCAGAGCTGTTGGTGGCCCAAGAAAGGGGTAGTGTGGAATTACAGGGATTGGGGTTTATTGGCTGGAGAGGCACTGCATCCTCTATCTTGGGGGCAGTGTGGGTCAATGTTTTTTCTAGAGGACTAAGAATAGGTTATCCTGACAGGGTTGTGGGGGATGGCTAGGAAATAAGGGAAATAAAGCTTTCCTGTCTGGAAGGCAGACAGTCAGCTGCTGTATCCATATCTGACCATCAAAGTGTCTTTCTTCCAAGACTGTGACTTGTGTGTTGCAATTTGGCTGTAGGAAGGGTTTGTTTGAGTACATTACTTCAAAACTCCCATGCTGAGTGAGAATTTTCCCTGTTGTGTTTTTTTTTCTTGTAGGTAATGATCCTCACAGTGCTGCTTAAAAATTAGTTACAAGTTGTGGATCCTCTTTAAAATATGTTGTTTATAGTCTGTAGCTTTAATAAACAAAAAAAAAGGAAGGATTTGGCTCAATGTGTTGGCTGTGGTGAATAATAAACTTTGAGCTGTCTGCATAGGGCTCAGTGTACTGTGGGCATGGGAATCTGAAGGAGTCTGTAGTTCAGCTGATGTCAGTCAAGATGGAGATTATAAATCAAGTCAGGATTTGTCTCACTATGGCCTTTGAATCCACACTGCCTTCATCTGTGGTTGTAGCTGATTCACAGTTAGACGGTGACTCCATAATTCCAGACGTTTCTGCCAAAACCCATCAGCCTTCCCCAAGAAGATCTAAGCTTTTCTTTGGGAAGGAAATAATTTAGTTAATTTGCTGAATAAGTATGTGGTAGAGTTCTGTGGGTATGCCTAAGGGAGAAGATTAAAATCACAAAACACATTTTGGAGCATCAGCTGGCTTTGTGAAATCCAAGACAATGAAAGTCAAGACAGCGACAACAGCAATTTAATAGTTTACTTAAAAATCTGTAGCATTTTGCTACAGAACTGTGTAGTGAGGTAGACTTTGAAACGATGGTGTGCATGATGGAATACCTGAGCTTCCCTTATGTTAAGACTCAGAATTAAATGCAAATGGCAACTGGAAGAGCATTACTTTCTAAAAAGTCTGAGGATGATCTTCCTTTATTTGTTGTCTAGTGACCAGTGTAGCTATTACCATCTTAATCCTTCAAATCATAGAATGCTTTGGGTTGGAAGGGACCTTAAAGATCATCTGGTTCCAACCCCTCTGCCATAGGCAGGGACACCTCCCACTAGACCAGGTTGTTCAGTGCCTTGTCCAGCCTAGTCTTGAAAACCACCAGAGAGGGGGCATCTACAACCTCTCTGGACAACTGTTCCAGTGTCTCACCACCCTCACAGTAAAGAATTTCTTTTTTATCTCCAGCCTGAATTTCCCCTCTTCCAATTTACATCCATTATTTCTAGTCTTTCCATCACCTATCCTATTAAAAAGTCCTACCCCAGCCTTTCTGTAACCCCCTTCAGCTATTGAGAAGCTACTCTGAGGTCCCCCCCGAGCCTTCTCTTCTCCAGACTGAACAATCTCAACTCCTTCAGTCTGTCCTCATAAGGGAGGTGCTCCAGCAATTCTACACTCGGTATTTACATTCAAGAATCACTCTTAAAAAAATTCCAGTTACAACCACATGATAAATCCTGGATTTCCAAGAAGTTGATTGCTTTTGCTTCTGGACATCCCACTGATGTAGTGTCTATCTTGATTTTTCAGATATGAATATATTTCAGCAAAAATTTCACCATCCCTTGCAGGAAATCCCAACCTGAGAAAGATGTGAAGAAAGAAAAAGGATTCAGGGGCCTCCACAGGGAGGCAGCATTCTGGAACCACCCTATCCCTACGCTGCTATATAAACCCAAAAAAACTTAGCCAACACCTCATCTGGTTGGAAGTGGCTTCTCAATACCTGAAGGGGGCCTACAGAAAGGCAAGGGTAGGACTTTTTAATAGCATAGGTGATGGAAGGACTGGGAGTAATGGGTACAAACTGGAACTAGATGATCTTTTAAGTTCCCTTCCAACCCAAACCATTCTATGATTCATTTAAATTCAATAAATGGCTTTGACATGAAATTACCAGCAGAAAGAGCAGAGAGGTATGTCCAGGTAGCACAGAGATACATCCATTTAGCATTTCCTTTACTTCCCCAGCAGCTGTGTATTTTCATCACTGCAAGCATCATCAATTCAGCTTTGTCTATTTTGTATTCATTGATTGCACTGTGAAATATTCCAATCTCAGTTTCAAGGACGGTTCAGGAACCAAAAGCCATTAGTTCTGTTGATCTCAGAAAATTAGTCCCTCTGAAGAAGAGAAATTAATTTCCCCTGCTCATAAAATTAAAAAGGTAAATAAAATGAGGCTTTGAAGGGCTTCAAGTGCAGTCATATTTGGCCTGACTGTGGACAGGTGGCTGCATGAAACTGGAGGCATCCTCGAGGTTTTCCTGGTATCAAGATTTGGATTAGCAATGTTCAGATTTATTAGAACATGAATTGAGGCTGGGACCAAGACTTATATTGAAGTTGCTCTTAGGAATAATGCCTTTATATCTGTGGAGTCTGTTTAAAGGAATATGATGAAGGGGGGGGGAGAGCTAAAGGCTCATTTGCTGTTCCTCAGATACCTCAAGTTCAGCACAAAGAAATGCAAAGAAATTGCAAACAGAAGAAAAAAAATAAAAGTAACTAAAAGTTCTGGAGTGTTTCATTTAGGGATCTCAAAGCTATTCCTGTACACGATTTTGCAATCTGTGCCTTCAAAGCAAGGCAAACTTTTAAATCAGATTAGTCCACAGAATATTTGGCCACCTCTCTGTTACCTTTCTGAAAACTCAAGGCTCATGGCAAAGGCTCATGGCATCACACTTTATAATGGAGGAATACTGACATTGTTTATAAGCAAAGCAGGACTGTTGCAGAATCCTACAACCCTAGAAAAGGCAAGAAGAAACTTAAAACACAAGACTTGATACATGGTACTGCAAACTTATTTGATCTTGGGTTCATCTTTATCCACAAGGCTGGTATGTTTTATCTGCTTGTGCTGTGGAGCCCGAGAGAAGATGCAGTGAAGTTACTCCTTCCCAAGATCAAGTGTGAGGACAAACTTTGCTATTCCATTGAGCTGAATGGCTCTGCTGTGCTTACCCTAGTGATGCTTGCAGTTCATTCTTCTGTATCTCTTTGGGGTTCTACCTTGGTTCTTATGGTGCTCCCTGTGCTTTAAACTGTCAAGATTCAGAGTGTGTGTGAGTGACATTTTGTAACTGAAAGGTGTTTTCCATTTCCATTTCGTTCATAGTCCTTGAATGAAGTCACCATGGAAAAATGCCAAATAATACACCCTTTTTTGGCAAATAAGTGTTTTTAAAAAAAAACCAAAAAAACCCAAACCAAAAAACAAACCTTGATGCCTCAAGCGTATTACATGCTTTGCAGGAAATTCCCAGACTCTTACAGCAAAGAGGCAGCCAGGCACCGTATCAGCTCTTCAGAGCAGATCAAAATTGCAGTTACCTGCAGGAGTTGTGGATCTGAATGTTGGAGTTAGCCTCTGTGAGCATCATTCATGTGCACCCCTTTCCTGGGGTCTGAGAAGGCTTAGGGGGACCTCATAGTGGTTTATCAGTACATGAGGGGGGCCTACAGAAAGGTAGAAGCAGGACTTTTTAATAAGATATGTGATGGGAGGACTAGAAATGATGGATGTAAATTGGAAGGGGATAGATTCATATTAGACATAAGAAATTCCTTATGGTGAGGGTAGTGAAACGCTGCAAGAGGTTGCCCAGAGAGGTTGTGGGTGTCCCCTCAATCCCTGGAGGTGTTTAAGGCCAAGCTGGGTGAGGCATTGAGCAACCTGATGTAGTAGGAGGTGTCTCTGCCTATGGCAGGGGGGTTGGAACTCGATCTTTAAGGTCCCTTCCAACCCAAACTATTCTATGATAAATTCTTTGGCCATTCTTTATCTTTGAGGGACACTAGTATATGAACCACATACTCACAGCAACTTCAAAATACTAAGAAGAAAAATAACACATGGATCAGTTATATCAAACTGGAAAGCCCTGTTGCTTAGGTAGCATTGCATATTTCATTGGCAATAAGAGGAGTTTTAATATTGGAATACTTGAATGTGTTTGGGGTGAATAGGTAATTTCCATCTCGCAGCAAGGAATTTAAGAGTTGGGCACACCATCATGCAAAAACCATTTGATTTTTATCTATCCAGTATGAGCTGATAAATTTAACTGCTTTTTGATGAAAAATATTTTATATGCAATCACACTGTGTAAAGGAGAACTGCCCTAGACAAAAGGCTGCACTTAGAAGACACATTATTGCTTGTGCTCTAGCAGATGGACCTAAATTATATCAAAGCCATGTTTTTATTTTCATTACATTGGACTTCAGTGCTTGTGTCCAGTAAAAAGCCATGGGAAACTGGGCTCCTGTCTTGACATGGTGCAGCATACAGTGAGGACTGAACAGCTTGTGCATGTTCAACCAACCCAAGGTGAAATATGGGGGAATTTGGACTTGCACATCTCCATTCTCTTCCCTTATTTCCCACATATTATGATCCAAAGGGTGGGATTCTTCCTGGGGAGACAAAATGCCTTTGTGGTGTACCAGGACCAACCTCTTTTTTTACATAGGCTTCAAACCAAATTAAAGTTCACAGCCAAACTGCTCTGATTTTGGCAGGAAAAAAAATTCAGAGCCAGATCTGGACTTTGCAATTCAAGGCCCCAGGACAACTTAAAACAATGGCTGTACATGCACCATGACTCATGCTTGGGGTGTGGGTTAATGGCTCTCTTACTGTGATTGAAGACCAAAAAAAGCAAGCTGGGGTTAGGACTCCTAAAATCGTCCTTGCATTGCAGATAGAAAAATCCTAATCAGAAGCTCAGTGAAGATGATCCAAGAGGATCAGTAGGTTTTATTTCATGCCACAGCTGCAGGCAGCCATTGTATATGGACCTGGACCAGTGAGATAAATCCCTGAATGCTAACTTTATTACATGCCAGGGAATTAGAATCATAAAATAGTTTGGATTGGAAGGGACCTTAAAGATCATCTAGTTCCAACCCCCCTGCCATAGACAGGGACACCTCCCACTACACCAGGTTGCTCGGTGCCTCATCCAGCCTGGCCTTAAACACCTCTAGGGATTGAGGGGGCATCCACAACCTCTCTGGGCAACCTCTTCCAGTGTCTCACCACCCTCAGCATAAGGAATTTCATTCTTATATCTAGTTTGAATTTCCCCTCTTCCACTTTTCATCTGTTATTCCTAGTTCTTCCATCACATATCCTATTAGAAGTCCTACCCCAGCCTTTCTGTAGCCCCTTTCAGGTATTGATAAGCTATTCTAAGGTCCCCAATTCTTTTCAATAAAGCTTATCAAAAGCCAAAGTTAGTGTGCCCTCTCCAAACCTATCTAAAAATTAAGTGGTTTTTTTCTTTTTGCCTTAAGTATATCGTAAGTGCCTTGATGCCCCAGAGTGTATTTTTCCTCCAGTCAAATGCTTGCTCTAGATGAAATGATCTTCTTATCTTCCTATTTACCTGCACCTCATTTCCTGTGGCTTAGGCACAGGTTCACACATGGTGATGTGGAAGTATAAGAAATTTCCTTCTTTTTCCTTCAGATCTCAATAGTTTTGTTGTTTACTTGCCTTAAACACTGCTTGCTTCAGATTTCTTTTTCCCTGCCACATCTTTCTGAAAGCACAGGTAAAATTTGAATCTTTGAAATTTATTGTAATACAGAATTTTATCAGATAAATGTGGGTATCCTGTAGTCCTAAATGATGTCAGGTGGAAGGGGCTGAAGGGGTACCAAGATGACTTCATGAGTATCAGTTCTTTTGATGGAAGAGTTCATGAGAGCAAGTTTTTGTGTGAGTTCTATGTCACTCAGATACAAAACTTCCCCAGTCTGATGGTACAAAGTTCAAAGTTTTAGCTTGAAAAGGAAGTTGGGAACTGAGTTACTACCGAGACATAGCCATGTGATGAGGGATCTAAATATACATCTTGAAGATTTAGTTGTGCAATGTAGCAGAAATGCTTAGGAAGGCTCTGAGAAGTTTCCCTTGTCCCCTCACCTTTTAGTCCCACTTCTTGATAGCCTGTGGCTTTTCAGTTATCCATCTAGGATTGCCTGACATTTTGAAACTCTTTCTAGGATAGAAAGTCTTGAAAGCATTTTATGGCCCAAAGTCAGATTCCACTGTTAACCCACACTTGTATGGAGTTATAGGTGGTTTATGTGGCCTCTGGCCCAAAGACATTGCAATCCAAATTGAACTCCACAAGACAAGATGCTGAGGGAGATAACACTGAGGAATGACTCGGAGGAGAAATCTGCTGGGCAGGTTTATGGGCTGTTTGAGGAGTACTATTATGCAGCATGTCAAAAACTTTTTGCATTTCTAAAAGTAGGGCAGTGATTAGCCTGTTATTATGTGGAACAGCATTGTGGATTATGGTCCTATAGGAAAAAAATTCTTAAAGAAGGGGTTGCATGAAGCCTGTGGGAGCAGATCCATAATAATCAGACTGTGCACTGCAGACTAGAAAACCTGGGATTTTTTGCTGCACTGAAATGGAGCAGTGCATTTCAATCAGAAGCACCCAACCTCCTCTGGGGTGAAGCACCCAACCCCCTTTGGGATTTTCTAGTCACTTTTGAATTCAATCATGAGTTCAATAAAACAGGACCCTGCCTCTCCTGCTCCCTGAGTATCAGCTCATGCTAAAACAGAAGTAATTCAGTAAGTTAAAAAAATGACCATTTCTATTATTTGCTGGTATTTTATTATGTTTAATTTTCTTCTTTGGGTTTCTGGAAAATATTTTTACTTTTTTTTCCCACCAAACCCTTTTGTGCTTTGCTGCTTCTTCTAATATTTCCTACACTAGGTCATTTTGTATAGTATGTGCTCTCCCATGCTTCTGGATTTATGTCCTAGAGAGCTCCAAGCACTTCACAAAGTGAGGAAACTACCTGTTCTATGTTCCTCACTCAGAATGTGATGGTCCCGCCATCACATATCCTATTAAAAAGTCCTAAATCAGGATAGTTTGTCTACCTTCTTCTTGCACTTAGCCAAAGTTTTGTTTTTACTGGGGAATTCTGCTGGAGGGAGGAATATCTTGCTTAACAATTATGTAAAAAGTCAAAAAGTGAGAATGTTCCTACTTTATTTTGGAGACTAAAGCAGAGTTTGTTGTGGACATAGAATGGGAGCTTTCTGTTACCCCAAAGTGAGTATCAGCATAATACTCTGAAATAGTTTTCTGGTTCAGGGAAGTTTTTGCTTTCCATTATTTACTGGATGATATTGCTGCTCTTACTGTGAAATCCAATTTGAGCTTCTGGGTTGTGGGATGCCACTTTTGGCTAATCTGACACATTAATTTCCACTGTATTTCAAAACATCCCAAAAAGACTGTCCCTGGCCACCCAAGTAGTGCTGGATTCCATCAGGCATCTTGCCATCCTCTTCCCTCTTGGGGGACACAGCCCTCAGTAGAAGGGAAAGGAGAGTGAAGAGGAGACAAAGGTGGTCTCAATGCAACTTCACACCCTCTGGTCCAGCAGCTCTTGAGGGAAATGTGATGCTTTGTATCTTGGTGAGATGTCCCAGTGCCGTTTCATGGAGCATGTGCTATGGGACCTTCTTTCTGCTCCTCCAGCCTCTAGTATTCTTTTGTGTTAGACCTTCAGGGATCTTTCCAAGACAATTTGTGGTTGTGCTGTTCAGTGTTGGCCCAAGGGAACCAGCAGTGACAAATATTGCAATTGTTTGCCTTAGTTATGGGAAGAAATTGGTCATTTGTAACTACTTGGGCATAATATAGAGAAATTAACTAAATCATGTCCTCTCATGGAAATTTTTGGGGAAACTGTGCTGTTTGCTAAGGGTGTAGAGCCAGTCATCCATGCTGTGTCTCTCTATATGCTGGTAGTGTGTGCAGATGATGCTTTAACTCTCATACCAAACCCTCAGGTTTTGGAGCATAGGGTAGAATTCTAGGGCTACCAGAATTGGTCATGGGTTCCCTGGGTTCCTGCGTCTGGCAAGCAGCCCACCAGTCTCACAGAGCACTGGCACACCACAGCTCCATCACTGCCTCTTCATCTGGATTTTCTTTTGATAGAAAACAAGAGGTGTCAAGTGGACTAGATGCCACCATCCAAGGAAAAACATGGTGTTCCTCAGGGATCAGAGTGGGAGCAGCGCTATTTAATATCTTTGCTGGAGACAGGAACAGTGGGATCGAGTGCACCCTCAGCAAGTTTGCAGATGACACCAAGCTGTGTGGTGCAGTTGACACACCAGGAGGGGATGCTGTCCGGAAGGACCTTGACGGGCTTGAAAGTTGGGTCCATGCCAACCTCATGAAGTTCAACAAAGCCAAGTGCAAGGTCCTGCACCTCCGCTACGGCAACCCCAAGCACAGNACCTCACCTGAAGTTACTGTTTCCAGTTCTGGAACCCTCATTGTAAGGAAGGATATAGAACTTTTGGTGCAGGTCCAGAGGAGGGCCATGAAGATGATAAAAGAGCTGGAGCACCTCCCTTATGAGGACAGGCTGAAGGAGTAGGGGTTGTTCAGCCTGGAGAAAAGGCTCAGGGGGGAACTTCTAGCTTCTCAGTAACTGAAGGGGGCCGACAGAAAGGCAGGGGTAGGACTTTTTTAATAGGATATGTGAAGGCAGGACCAGGAGTAATGAATACAGATCGGAAGAGGGGAGATTCAGGTTGGAGAGAAGAAAGAAATCCTTTACGGTGAGACACTCCATCAGGTTGCCCAGAGAGGTTGTGGATGCCCCCATTCTGGAGGTGTTTAAGGTCAGGCTGGATGAGGCACTGAGCAACCTGATGTAGTGGGAGGTGTCCCTCCCTGTGGCAGGGGGGTTGGAACTAGATGATCTTTGAGGTCCTTTCCAACCCAAGCCATTCTATGAATCTGAAGCTGAGAATTCCTTTCAGGATCCTCAGTGGAGTCGGGCTCACAGAGACAAGATTTTGACTGGCTTCTCCATACTATTCTTGTAGATGTAGGAATGAACAACTTGCTGATCCGGGAGCATGAAATAGAAGCACATCTGGGTCTTTTTTTCCTCTCTTCCTACTGCTGCTTCTTGGAGCCAAAGTAACATTGTCCTAACACATGATTTATGGCAGCTCTTTATAGCAATAAAAATATAGGGAAGTGTCTTTCTGGGACCATTTGCTGAAGTCTTTAGCACAGTCAAATGACTCATAATTAGAGAGACTAGTGTACTTGACTCACTCTGCTCTGGTTATCCAGAAACTCATTAAGCTCCATGCATCTGAGTGCACTGTTTTATGTAAACAAGACCTCTGAGAGAGATATAGATGTCTGATAAAGATGAAAAGGGAAACAGGCTAATACCAGGCCACATTAATAATGGCCATGTCATGTTCTTAGAAAACAAAAGTCTTCTGCTGCACAATTATTTCACATTTCCCAGCAGGATGGGGGCAAAGTGAAGAATAGAGATGCATACAGAAAGGGCAGCTGTAGATTTTGGATCTGAATGATTTAGTTGCAGCTATGTTTGAAACTTCGCTTGATTTTCATTCTGTGATGAAATGGAATGATCTCTACTGTGCTCATAAGTGCTGAAGACTGATATTTTGTCAGTCTTCTTTACTTAGTCCTTCAGGATGTGGCTGTATTTCACTCTGAACTTCTCTAACCTTCAGCAAATGAAGCTGACAAAATTTATCTTTTTATGTCTAGGATTTAGCTGTGGCCTCTGCTGTTAATAATGTATTTTAACTAAGTGGATACTTCAAGTTTAAAATTCTTCCTCTGGCTGTGTGGTGGCATATGGATGGTTTGAGTAGTTTAGCCTTTCCCTCAAGAGCTACCTAGCTACCTCAACCTCACCAACACATTCTTTGTGATTTTTTTTTCTTTTTTTTTTTTTTTGGAGAGGCAGCTCTCCAGAACTGAAATAAAATTTTGCTCTCCTTCATTCAAGTTCTTGTTTCTGGAATTCAGAAACCACAAGAAGTACTTGAAGGGGGGAAAAAAGATACAAGTAGAAATGGCCTGGGGATGTATCAACCCACTTTTGTGGAATAGAAATAATGAGGTTTTCCCCAGTGTGATGAGTTGTTCAGTTTGCTTAAATATTAAAAAAAAAAAGGAAATTCCTCCTGCCTGAAGTCTCTGTCAATGGATATATGTATCAGGTGAGCCCCTTGAACAGGGTAAGCAACTTTCCCCTCCAAATGTCAAACTTCTCAAGTGGTTGAGAGCCATCAGAGGCGTATCTTGGAGAGCCAAAGAAGGAGGAAGCAGTGTGTGGTTCATCAGTAGGAGAAGATTGTGGCTTCTTGTTAAAAAATGCAAAAGGAAGACAAAAAAGTGCATGACAGAGCAACTCGGTTCCTTCTACAGCTGCAATTTTGGACTGGCACAGGTTTCATCCTCAACCTGAGAGTGAACTTGAGCTTCTTGCAAACTGCACTTACTCAAAAGGCAGATCTAAACAATCCTTGAGCTGACTTATGTCTGTTCTTGTGAGTCTCCTAATGTAGGAGCCACCTTAACAGAGACAAATTAAGGCAACTCCGTGTACTTGAAAATCCTGTTGACAGAGATGCTTCCTCCTTTTATTTTTCTTTGATTTTATGCTTCTCCTTCCAGTTTTATGCTGATTGATTATAGATTATATACAGCTTCTGGCCTAAAACTGATGAACTGTATCTTGAGAATCTGGTTTATTTAGTATCCATGATCCAGGCATTTTGGGGGAAATCTGCTGATAAATTAAGAGGTAGAGATGATGGGTAGCTGTTATTTCTGTGTAATGAATGCTATTGTGGAACATAAGAGTAAAATAATATATTTCCCCTTCTGAATTCTTATAGTCAAGTGGGTTGCTGGAAAGTTTATTAATAAAGTACTCAACTCCTGGTCAAATTGAAGCTGAAAAATCAGAGTTGAGTTTTTTTTATTATTATTTGCAACTATTGAGGCAACTTGAAGTCACCAAAGTGCCAAGTTTTCTGATGGAGGAGCTGAAGTGGGCCCTCTGCCTTTCACAAGTATCTCCAGAAGATTTACTTCAATCAGAAATCAAATGTAACTAAAAATAGGAAATGCTGCATGCCTGTAAGATCCAGCCACAATGGAGTTAACAATGAATTGATTTCATGCTAAACTGTTATGTCCCAAGCCAGCAGTAGAATTCAAAAGCATTTGTACAATGAAAAACATTAATATGTCTGCCTGAATAGGACTTTTCCCTTCCTTGTTTCAAAAGATGGGCTCTACTTTCACCAAACAAATTGTCATTTTGAAGGTCAGAAAAATCAATTAAGAAAGGCAGGCAAACAGGTCATGCTGTGGCAGCAGAATAACCATCCATAGGTATTGGAAGGCAGTTGGCACAAGTCTCATGGCAGCAGAAATGCACCTTGTCACCTGTCCCAGTCCCTCTTGGCTCCCAGTCTTGGACTTTTCCACCCAGTATGGTATAAATCCAAGGAATTTAGTATGTTTGACAGGTGTGTTGCCGCTAATCTTATGGATTTTAAAATTAAAATGGGGAAAGACAAGGATAATTGGTCAATTTGTAGCCAGGAGGTGGTACTTGTTTGAGATCCATGCAGATTGTGCTTTTCTCTACCAAAGCAAAAATCCCAGCAAATGATTTGAAAGAGCAACCAGCACTGGGGTGAGGATGTGTGCATGCGTGTGTGTGGTGTGCCTGGTAGGGTTTTCTACCCCCTCTTGCAAAGCAGGGGCCTTAATGAGTTCCAGGGGGACAGTGGCTTGTCAATCACAATATACTTTTCAAGTAATAGTCATCTCTGCCCCATCACAGAACCACAAGGCATGAAATAATTAGAAAGCCCAGAGTAACTGCTCTGTTTTACAAGAGCAAAATCCTTGTGTGGATCATTTACATAAACTTGTCACTTCCCATTATGGTTCTAATGCAGCTGGGTAATAATCATGGGACCAAGGAGAGGGGAGGTCAAGGTATGATGCTCCTCCATGTTGGAAGCTCAAGGTACGCATGTGCCCAGCTTTCCATCCCCCACTGAATTAATGTAAAGTATCTTTTATTTTCCATCAAAATAAGAACTATTCATGCTGCTATGGTAGCAGCCCATGTGCAGCCTTCTCTTCTTAAGAGAAGAAAAAGGCTTTTGCGTCAAGCCATTGTTAGGGGAGAATTCACTTTGAGGAGCATTTCAAAGCTGATCGGATTGGGGAAGGAATAATGTTAAATATTTGGTATGAAATATTTATAAGATGCACACACGAGCATATGACAAAGTAGCCTGGAAAATAGGCATTCTCTTTGACAATTTCTCCTCTTTCCCTCTGAAGGAGAGGATGGAGGTGTGCAGATAGTCAGAATGGGGGGGGTGTGTGTGTGTATATAAATGCATCTAAACACACACGGAGGGAGACATACTTGCATGCAAGCGCCTGAATGGGTTGATGGGATTTAAGGCAATCTGCATCTGAATGCTCCTCTCTAAAGATGGTAGCAATGAGTGCTTGCTGAAATCTGTTTTAATCATTGTGCATGAAAAAGCCCTGCACTATGGCGAGGGGCATTTGTAGAGCAATGGAAGTGATGGCTGTTGCTGCTGCTGCTGTTTTCCAGCAACCATTGTGGGGTTCTTCCCAGCTGTTGGGGGGCATCATCTGCATTTCTGCCATGAGAAAACAAGCCTCTGCTTTTTATTTTTTGCATTAATTGGCTTTGCTTACATCCATCCCTGTTTAATTTTACTTTTATTTTAAAAAGAGTAAAAATTAAAGATGTGCAAAGAGGACAGAACCAGAATAGTTTTCTTGTTTGGTTGGTTTTTTAACCTTTTCTTTTGGATAAAACAAGGCTTTTTTTTTTTTCCTTTCTTTCTAAGGGTCTGAGAGAGGTTTCAGAAAAATGGGTTGTCACCTCATTCTCGGTCCTTATGACAAGAGATAAAGAGAGAATGTAATGGCTCACTCCTTATGGCAGTCACGGTGAAGTGCATGGGGATGGCATACATTAAAGTAACCAGGATAAAGGCTACCATGTGATCTGCTTTCCTTGTAAGGGGATCTAATAGCTCTCTCTCTCTTAGAAACCTTATTTCCTTTTCCAGAATGTTTTTGTTTGTTTTGCTTTGTTTTATTTGTATTTTTTCTTTGGCATGCCCCTTCTTTGCTTGCCCCAGCTGTAGGTTGTTGTTATTCTCTGATGTAAATACCTTTCTAGTCTTGCTCCAACCTGCTTCAAGCCTTTCTCTCTGTAAAGATCTTTCTTTGTTTGCAATGTTATACATGTGTTAAATAATAGTAATGGTCTTGATGAACTAAAAGGCCATGAATTTTTCTTCTTGTGGGCTGGGGGCTCCCTCTGCCTTTAAAAATGGCTAGATTAAATGCCCCAGACAGGCTCTCTGTACATTGTAAAACGTGTTTTTGTGTGAGCAGGCAGCTCAAAAAGCAAGGCAGCATCGTTTGCCCTCATCTTCCAGCTTTTATCTTGGAGTGGAAGTGAGGCAGGTTATGAACTGTGTCCAGACTCTATTCCTTATCTCTGAGATCACCAAGAGGGTGAGCATTGTTGATGGATTTAAATCAGCTTTTTCTCCCCTTGTGCACAACAAAAGTCTAAATCCCTTTTCAGACCAGATTGCTCCATTTCGCTGCATGGGCTAGGCAGATTGGAAACATGTTTGTCACTCAGCTTTTTTTTTTTTTTTTTTTAGCCCCCAACCTAATCAGTAGACACTGGGGTGGTGGGATTTGGGAATCACCTGTAATCTATGGGGTTGGCTTTTAAAAGCTGCTGCTGCTGTGTGTGAGCTGCTGCTGTCTTTCATTTCTGGAGACAGATATAAAAATAATGTTAACCACGAGCATAAGCAGAGGGTTTAGCAGGGGATTTGAATCTAAAATGTGATACTTAACACTGGCCAACTTGATTTGGTCCAGCAGAGCTGAACCCCTTATTCTGTTATAATAAAGTGTGTTGTATATGGAGAGGATTGCAGTGGGATTTAATGCCTCTGTGTTTCAGTTCTGCTGCTGAATGGGCTCTAAATGGTGAATAACCATAGGCCACAGGGAGCTGTGGCTGGACAGACCTGTCTGCAGGTTTCAAAGGTCTCTCTGGTAACACCACAAGCTTACCAGTGTCTATGCATTAGCTGAGGTCAGCAGCATCCCGACTTCTGTGTTTTGTACAGGGAGCAATCATCACACTAAGGCAGTGCAAAGAAGCAGGTTGGCTCTTTTGAGTTTACAAAAGTCAGTAGGATGCTAGGAGGGATCGTTATGTGATAGGTGTGATGAAGGATGTTAAAAGCTTGAAAAGAGCCTGGGCTCTTCAGGGCAGAGGCTGCAGCTCTGCTCACAAACAAATCTGTATCTGCAACTTGCACATATGCGCTTGTTGTGCCTGAGCTGGGTAGTGACTGAGGTGTTCAGATAAATGCAAGATATTTCACAGAATCACACAATATCAGGGATTGGAATGGTCCTCAAGAGATCATTTAGTCCAATCCCCTTGCCAGAGCAGAAACACCTAGACCAGGACACAGAAGAAAGCATCCAGATGAGTTTTGAGTGTCTCCAGAGGAGACTCCACATCCTCTCTGGGCAGCCTGTTCCAGTATTCTGTCACTGTATTTAATTGACTAGATATACAATAGCATCCCGATTTTTGGACACCAAAATAAGCTGGGGGCAAAATCTCATCCCCCTTTGACCACATCTGTGCTGTTCTGTGGTATTGAAAGGCACCAGTAACATGTAGAATTGCATCTATCAGCTCCATATAGAGTTGTGTATGGTCCATGAGAAGCTGGGGTATGGAAGGAACATGGAACTGGATGCTTGAAAAGTAAGGGTGGTTCAGAAATTCAGCCCAAGTGTTAAAACTTAAGGGCTGTGTCACATCAACCAGCTTTTCAGGAACTCCTTGATTTCACTGATGGATGGGGTGGAAAGTTTGCTTGTTCTTCTGCCAGTTTGGCATCACAGATTCCCACCAGTCTGCCCCTGGGAGTCTCAGAGCCCTGCCTGAAGCTCTGACCTTCCTGCAAGGACAGGAAACTTTCGTTCTTCTCCTTTCATCTTCTAAAGTACAGAATCGTTTTTTGGATGAAAGTTTAATTTTCAGTGAGTTTCAGTTCTTTCTTTTTAGTGGTCATAAAATGTGGCCAATTGCTGAGTAACTCCCTTTGGTTTTAGTAACAAAGAATGGCAAGGAAACTATTATATTTTTTTCTCAGAAACTCTCCTGAGTGACATTAGATTCTGGGTGACACAGGTTTTTTAAGGACTTTCCAGATTGTGTCTGCTCCTGGAAGGACAGTAATAAAACAGGCCATTGAAAGGAAATTTTCCTTTCCTTGTCCTGGTAGTTACTGGCTCAGCCCCTGTTCTTGCCTGGATTAAGAACTGAGAATGTTTTCATTAACTTTGAGTATCAAAGTAAAAAAACTTCTAATGACATGAACACTGTCAATAGCTACAGCAAGAGCCTTTGTCCTGTTTATGAATAATGATTTTTTTTTTTTTTTAAGAAGTCATCCCGGTGGGTTAATCTAGAAGTTGGGGTTGAGGATTTCACCATTTTGTTGGATTGGTCAGTAGCAGAGAATAATTGAGATAGGCTCTTTGAACAGCAAGAACAGATGAGGAGCCATGCTGAAAATAAGAGACAAAATATGGGGAGATAATACAGATTTTTTTAAAAATGAAAGTTTCATTTTTTTCCCCAAGTTGACAGTTAAAATCCTGGGCACAGTATCCAGCTGGCTGGTAATACACTGCTTTAACCTAGTTCCCTGGTGAACCAAGCAAACCTTATGAGGACTTGATAGCCAGAACCTGGTTCCAGCAGTAGGAAACAGGTGGTCTCCTTGCTGATCTCTCTCTGTTAAAGCAAAATCCATACATGCACATGTTTACACATATTTTTATATATTTACAGCCAATTTAATTATAAAAAATTCCTTACAAGCTGAGACTGCACAAGACAAGTTTCTATCAATAGCTGGGTTTTTTTTTTTCCACCTAATTCCCTTCTTCAAACAGAAGTTTCTAAGAAGGGAGGGCTGGATATTCCACACAGAAAAACACTGACTTTTTGAATAGAGCATTTATGGAAGATACTAGTTAAATAATTTCATCACAGAATAGTTTGGGTTGGAAGGGACCTTAAAGATCATCAAGTTCCAACCCCCCTGCCATAGGCATGGACACCTCCCACTAGACCAGGTTGCTCAGTGCCTTGTCCAGCCTGGCCTTAAACACCTCCAGGGAGAGAAGGGGCATCCACAACCTCTCTGGGCAACCTCTTCCAGTGTCTCATCACCCTCACCATAATGAACTTCTACCCAGCCTAAATCTACCCTCTTCCCATACTTTAAAAACTTCGGAGGCCATGGAGAAAACAATTTTGTGGTGTGGTGCATGCACCTAGGAGAAATGGGATCTATGCTTCAGACTGTGTTACACTGATAAATTAAGAGTACAAATGTCTCCCAGAGCAGGGACTACAATCCTTTTCTTCTTTCCTTACAGCTTATCTGTTTATCCCTGCCTTTCTAGGGTGCTAGGACTTTTAATAGGATATGTGGTGGCAGGACTAGGAATAAAGGATGTAAATTGGGGAGACTCGGGCTGGATATAAGAAAATTCTTACAGTGGTGAGACACTGGAAGAGGTTGCCCAGAAAGGTCATGGATGCTCCCTCTCTGGATGTGTTTAAGGCCAGGCTGGACAAGGCACTGAGCAATCTGGTGTAGTGTCCCTGCCTATTGCAGGGTGGCTGGAACTAGATGATCTCTAAGGTCCCTTCCAATCTAAGCTATTCTATGATTCTGGCAGGCAGGTCACTACGAGGCAGACACTGGCTCATAGGTTGTCCAGACAAGGGCTCAGCTTTGCCATAGCCCTGTCAAGTGGCTGAGAGACAGTTCTCCAACTACTCTGTAAGACTTAGAGCTCTAGCAACAATTTTGTTTCCTTTATTCTCTCCCACTGAAAAAAACCTGAAATATGTTAGCCTGATGTTAAAAATAGCTGTGGGATGATAAGAAACCACAATTAACCAGAAAACCTTCTGCCCAATTGTTTTCTTCACATCCCAGTCACAACTACAGTTAGAAAAAGATAATGCCTGATAGTTACCTTGATTATTCAGTTGATTGAATGCTTGAGAAAGGAAAAGTGAACTGAGAGAAGACCTTAGGCCTTCTTGTCAGAGAAAAAACTTTTAGATGATACCATGAATAAAGAAGGCAACAGTTAAATGAGCTTTCCAGTCACATGAGCACTTTTTTCTTTATTTCCCTTGGTTGTGGTCTTGAATGCTGGGGCAGAGCTACAAGTGAGAGTACAAGCAGCATGATTATCAATAGAAACATTTTTAATTAAAGAAAAATATTCCAAAGGTAGTAGCAATGGATTTGGGGTAGTTTCTTTCCATCTAGGGACTGAAGAATAGGAAGGAAAGACCAGCAAAATTGTGGTAGGGGCCATTTGATGTGGTCAAAAGGATTCGTCTATATGAGGAGAACTTTTTCACAGGTTAAAACTGTATTTTATTCCTTTTTTTGCCTTCTTGCTCTCACTGAGTGAGAAATACTGAAAGTCAAGGAAGTTTTATTACTTTTTCTCTGCTTCTGCTCACATGTTAGTGCTTACCCTGTTTTTTCCTCTGAGTTTAGGTTCCTTACAGAGTCACTGCCTTCAAAAGATTCCCTATCTGAGAAGGATGCCAAAATCAACTGCTTGAGGTCCCACCTCCCAAGACTCTCAGGAATCCCAGCACAGACTGATGAGTTGGATTTGGCACCCGTTCTGTATTTTAAATATATTATTTTTCCCCTCTAGGTCATGGATATTTAGACAGATGTGTTTTGGAGATCTGCAAAAACTGAAGGAGATTATAAGGTTAGCTTTGTGCTGAGTGAGTGACCAAAAAGAAGTCACAGTGACAGCAGGACCCATCTGTTCCAGGGTGTGATGGAGTTTGTTAGTAACACACTCCTTTCAGCAGAGGTGTAAAGACCCTTATGGCCCAAATTCTTACTGGTGTCATTCCTTTAGAACAATGCTTTGTACTTTTTTGTTGCCTGAGATGCTGAAGCATCTGAAAAAAAGATCATTCAGGTCCTGTGAGTGGCTGAACTGGTCACCTGATACCACCCACCCATGGAAATCCTACTTGTAATAGCAACACTTTAACCTCTGTGCTGGAAGAAAAGCTTTTTTCCTAAGCAAAGGTGTGACTTACTGCTGTGGCTGCCAGAGAAGGAAAGCCTTTTAATTGAAGTCTTACACCTGAACGACTGTTATTCCTGCAGGGAAGTAAAAAAAAAAAAATTAAAAATCCTCTCATTGGACCTACAAATAACTAATGAGGCTGTCTGGTGAGGAGCAGCAAGAAAAAGCATTTCTCCTCATCTTGTTTGGTTTGGCAAGGCTGGATGGAGTGTTCGTCAGAGCCTCAGTGCTCAGAAGAGGTGAAGCTGCTACAACTTGTCTCTCCTGCTCCTGGAGCCACACAGCCTCCCCTGCCAAAAGTGCTCTTCTCTCTGTGGCAGGTGAATGTCTGCCAAGTGACAAAACACAAATCTCCTAACAAGCAGCTGAGGGTAGGGTGTGGGGATTCCAGAGAGAGACAAATTTTCTGTCCCTGGGGAGATCTGGAGCAAACTGATCAGAAAAGAAACATTTCACCGCTAATTAATTCTTGATCCTTTTTGGCTTGGCTTAAAACAGTTTGAGAGTATATTAAGTTTGAGAGCAGGTGCTGACTAGCTTGAAAGTGCTGGTCCATCAGATCAGGTAAAGGTTTTATACTCAGAAACTCCCCTAAAAGGGAGACAGTGAATGCTAAGTGATGGATAGACCCAGGCCCTTTCAAGTCTAATGCACTATTGACAGAGTTATAATGCTTCTAACTTCCTTTTATTCCCCCAAATGCTTGCAAAATCCCCCTCTGCTCTGAAAGAGCCTCTTCTGCCTCATATTCTCTACTCTTCTCTCGTGTGTATGGAATGAATGCATGGCCAGGTGCAGCTGGGAAATCCCAGGAATAGTTGCTTCTGTCCTCCTTGTCTTGATTTGGAATTCAAATCCAAACTGTTAAGTCTGATTTTTCAAACAAGCTGCCATCTCCATTCCATTTTCTTAAAATCTTTCAAAGGTTAAGAGCAGAAGAAGGTTGGATGCTTACAACATCACCTTCCCAGGTGTCAAAACTTTTAAGTGGTCACCTTTTATTAGTAGTGTTAGATTGTGGTTTGGTTTTATTTGTGGGTTTTTCTGGTTTTTTTTTTTTGGTTTTCTGTTTTTGTTTTGATTTGGGTTTGTTTTTTTTTTTTCACTGACCAGTGTAAGGGAAAGCTCAGGAAATAGCCTCTCAATACCTGAAGAGGGCCTAAAGAAAGGCAAGGGTAGGGCTTTTTAATAGGATATGTGATGGCAGGACTAGGAGTAATGGATATCAGTTGGAAGATGGGAGATTCAGGTTGGCTATAAGAAGCAGCTCTTTACTGGAACAAGGTTGCCCAGAGGTTGTGGATGCTCCCACCCTGGAGATGTTTAAGGCCAGCTTGATGAGGCACTGAGCAACCTGGTCTAGTGGGAGGTGTCCCTGCTTATGGCAGGGAGATTGGAACTAGATGATCTTTAAGGTTCCTTCCAACCCAAGCCATTCTATGATTCTATAAATATGGAATGTGAGAAATAATTAGCTGTGTTCGCAGTGGGGAACTGAGAATGAGAGATCATTAAAAATTTGGGTTATGTTTTTCCCTACCTAAAGAAACTTTCTTAATGATCTCTGTGCTGCAGAAAACAACAAAGCAGGTTAGAATAAATAAAAAGCTGTACCATGCCTCCCCACTGCTATGGCTGCCTGAGGACAGAATACAGAATGGTACAGACTAAGAGGAGCTTGCAGTATGACCAGCTCCAAGTGCTCCCTATCATAGGTTGCCTTAAAATCACAATTGAAAGATACACTTTTCTCCTTATTTTCTCTCTGAAATTGGTGTCTCTCAATTTGACTTGAGTGGAAAAATAGAAAAAACAAAACAAAAAAGCCCACATCTTTCCAACGTGATAATTCTGTATTCATAGGGCCATGTACACCATGAGCTGAATGAAAGGGATATTTAAAAGAGAGAATCACTTGATGGTACAGCAGTTGTTCTTCTACTATTCTTCATTGAATTCTGGAAGTAAGCACTCATTAAAATTTGTAGTATCCCCACAGACTTCTGCTGCTCATGCTGATAATCAGAACCTGCTAATGTACTGCTGATCAATAGTGGTACATGGATTTTTTTTTTCTTCTTAATAGGAAGTTCTTCAGTAAGTTCTTCCCTCAAGTGTTTTGGTATTGGTGTAGTTACTAGCTTGCTTGTGGAATTTGACAGATAGCTGGCAGTTGGAAATTCCTCTGTAAAGACAGAAGAGGCAGCACAGCAATGTTCTCCTCCCCATCATCTTGTCTTGTTTTGAGAAATCTTTGCATGGCTTTTTATCCCTTCTTTTGGTGTCTAGTGCACAAAAGTTGAAGTGTGGTAGTACATATCAAGAGCATCCTTATTTAGATAACAGAAAAACCATGCATCGTGTCCTGTGTGATGCTAAACTGTGTGATTACCTGTTCTTGTAAAAGTTTTAAAACCTTCTTTGAAGTTAGTGTGCTGGAGTAAGCAAGCTAAAATCAGCTTTGTTCCCCCTTACCTTAGCTGCAGTCCTTTTTTTTTTTTTTTTGAAAAAGGAAAAAAACCTTGAAGGTTGATGAACTGTTGTCAGGTTTTGGAGGAACTGGACAAGCCCAGTAAAAAGGTTTAAGCATTCTCCTTGCTTTTGGCCTCTCTCTGTGATGAAAATGCAGCATGCCCAGGATATGGCAAATGTCCAGTTGCTTGTGAGGCCACATCCCAACATTTGGGGCTTGGAGCTACCAGCTGGCAATGGCAGCAGCCCTGTGCTGTCCGGGTGGTTGCAACCAGTGGCTTTGAAGTTCTGCCCTTCAGCTATCTCCTGTTGCAAGCAGCTTGTGCTACGTGAGTCTGTGTCCTGCAGCTGTCACCATTTAAGTCAGCAGGCGTTTGAAGCACTGCTTGGCCACCCCAGGGAAAGGGGCAAGAGTTGAACAAAGTGTTCATCTTCACTTAAACCATTGGAATGCCAGTGCAGAGTGTGAGTCTCTGCCACTTTCTCCTCCAAAACCAGCTTAATATCTGTGCTTTTTAGTAGGAGAGAACCCAGGCAGCTGCTAAGGTCTGCTGGTTAGAATGGATTTGAACCAAAGGGGAAAGCTGGTAATGGTGTCAAAATGGTTTGTAGGTGGGACAGAATAGGACAGAACCCCGGCAGCTGCTAAGGTTTGCTGGTTAGAATGGATTTGAACTACAGTAGAAAACTGGTAATGGGGTCAAAATGGTTTGAAGCTGGAACACAAGACAA
>VZTY01024070.1:0-35165 GCA_013400935.1 Turnix velox | reverse complement strand
GCAGCTGCTAAGGTTTGCTGGTTAGAATGGATTTGAACCAAAGGGGAAAACTGGTAATGGGGTCAAAATGGTTTGTAGGTAGGATAGAAGCCAAGCAGCTGCTAAGGTCTGCTGGTTAGAATGGATTTGAACCAAAGGGGAAAGCTGGTAATGGTGTCAAAATGGTTTGTAGGTGGGACAGAATAGGACAGAACCCCGGCAGCTGCTAAGGTTTGCTGGTTAGAATGGATTTGAACCAAAGGGGAAAACTGGTAATGGGGTCAAAATGGTTTCTAGGTAGGATAGAAGCCAAGCAGCTGCTAAGGTCTGCTGGTTAGAATGGATTTGAACCAAAGGGGAAAGCTGGTAATGGTGTCAAAATGGTTTGTAGGTGGGACAGAATAGGACAGAAGGCAGGCAGCTGCTGAAATCTGCTAGTTAGAATGGATTTGAACTACAGTAGAAAACTGGTAATAGTGTCAAATGGTTTGTAGGTGGGACAAGCTGATTTTTGGGTAGAGATTTCACTAAGCTGCAGTACCCATTTGGAGAACTGCTGTTTTCACTTTTAAACTTTGCTGCTGAGCATGTTAGAAGAAGCCAACAAGATAACATCCAGGCAGCTAAACCAGCAGAAGGGCTTCAGAACATTTCCTTACAGTAAGCCAAATTCAGCTTCAGTACAAGTACAACTCAGTTCTGAAACTGCTTCTGGAGATGAGGTGAAACCAGTGGTCCACATCTTCATCTTGCATTGCATTATCTGGGCTGTCTCCACTTCATCATGTAAAATCTTCATCATGTAAAACAAGAAAGAGGAAAATATGACCCACCTGCCTGCTGCAGGCATCTGGTTTTGGGCTCAAGCACCTCTTTTTTTTTGTCTTTCTTGCCTATCAAGTATGCCTGCCTATTTTGAGCCACAACAAAACAGCAACGACAGACTTTGACACCTGTGTTTCCTCCAGCTGTGAGTCTCATCTTTTCCTCTACAAACCACTTGATCTGCTTCAGAATGTAGGGCTTGTTACCAGAATTACAAGTGCTGCTCTGGAACAAATGGTCTCCCCCTTTTGCTTTATCTGTGCAAGCCTGTGCTTCTTGGTCTTATTTGAGTGTTTCTATGAACTTTACGTGCTGCCCCTGACTTCCAGGGTGAGGTTTGATTCTAATAGTGTGACAAAACAGTTTACAGTGCAGGCTCAGATGTTCAAACCCATGGTTATGTTTTTAGGGATCTGACTTTTTTTTCTTTCCCTTACCAGCTGTCCTTCCTTAGTGATGAGTGCTGATAAAAGCCCTGCTGAGAAAGCAAATGGTAGAAAGCAAATTACTACTTAAAAAAAACAAACCAAAACAAACCCCTAAAAAACAGTGGAGGAGAAGGGAGTGAAGAAGCAAAAAGGAAAAGAGTCAGAAAAAAAGTTATTCTGAAATGCAAATTGCTGTTAAGCCTGAGTAGCTGGCCTGGCAATCTGTGCTAAAGCTGGAATCGTTACTACTGGAACAAGTGGAAAATGTTGTTGTCATTCACAGCAGAAGAGCAGCAAAGGAATTTATGGTATGAAAGTTGTCTGTCTTCTGGTGCATCTGTATGCACCATGTGCCAGGCCACTTGGCAGGCCAGGAGATTACATTAAAAAAAAATAAATTGGAAAGTCTGTTGTCTTTGTTTAATGTATGAGAAATGCTGTTCCATAACCAGAGCAGCAGCTCTGTATTAGATTTTTTAAATATAGGGTAAGGAGTACACCCAGGAGAAATTAAAGCTGTTCTGCTCCCCTTTCATGAACTTTCAAAAGGCCACTGAAAGATAAAATCAAGAAGATGTGGTGGGTGGAAAAATAAGAGTAACTTCTAACCCCTACTCTACTCTCTAAAAAGTCATTTGTGTTTACAAGAGAAGAAGGCAACCCAAATAAAACTACATCATGTGGACTTTGCCTTCTGTGTTGCAGTAGGAAAAAATAGTACAGGTGGAAGAAAAGTCCTTGTAGCGTTCCAAAGATTGTAGCCAAGAAACCAGGAACATGGAGTACAGTTGAAACTTCTTGGATAGCTTTGAAAAACTTGCCCTTAGTTTCCAGCACTGAACCAAATTTAGGTCAACTTGCTCCACTGGCTTGCCCTCAATGGGTCTGGGCAAGGAATTCTGTCTGGGTACACATGTCTCCCAACCTAGATAAATAATTGCACTCATTATAATTCAATTAAAATGGGAATAATTTTAAATTACAAATTAGTTGTCACGCGTTTTACTTTTTTTTTTAGTGTTTAAGTCAGATCAAATAGACTTGCTCATTTCGCTCTTTGCTTGTAGTTGTTTTTCAGCTCACTTCCTGTTCAAGTTCTTATGCACACCATGTTTGGCTTTTGATTTAAGCTCTGCTGCATGTTTTCAACTATGCTATTTAAACTGTGTCTAATCCTGCAAGTTTCCTTCGTGCCATTTCTTTCTGCTGGACTTTCCTGACTCTAAGAATTATTTGGAAAAGTCACATGAGCAAAAAGATTCAGTCTTCTGATTTAGGATTTTTTCATTTAGGGGCTGTTTGATCCACAACACACTGTTTTATGGCCCTAAAACCCACTTTATAAATAAGGACATATAATGGGTTGATTGAATTTGGAGAATTGCTGTATCAGGTCAAGGAATAAAGATGATCAGAGGGCTGGAGCACCTCTCTTATGAGGGCAGGCTGAAGGAGTTGAGGTTGTTCAGCCTGGAGAAGAGAAGGCTCAGGAGGGACCTCATAGTAGCTTCTCAATACCTGAAGAGGGCTACAGAAAGGCTGGGGTAGGACTTTTTAATAGGGTACAGGGTGGCAGGACTAGGAGTAATGGATGTAAATTGGAAGAGGGGAGATTTAGGCTGGATCAAAGAAGTTTTTTACTGTGAGGGTGGTGAGACATCGCAACAGGTTGCCCAGAGAGGCTGTGCATGCCTCCACTCTGTGAACAACCTGATATAGTGGGAGGTGTCCCTGCCTAAGGCAGGGGGGTTGGAACTAGGTGATCTTTAAGGTCCCTTCCAACCCAAACCATTCTGTGATTGTTGTGGGAATCAATAGGCAGCCTGGGAATTATTTAAGGTAGTCCTTAAAAGCCTTTGTTCTTGTAAATAAAAAGGAGTGATGTTGTTTCAAGTAACTTCTCAGCCTACTCATTCTTTCCCTACCCTTACCCTGACATATTTTCACATAGATAATAAAAAACTTATTTCTAACTTGTATGCATCTTCTAGTCCCTTTATATTACTTTGCTATTGAAAGTGCAAAATCCATCTCAGGCTCAAAAATATGTTAGTGAAGGCTTTGTGGTCTATATATTTAGATGATTTTTCCACAATAAGAATTAACTCATCAAAAGATACCAGCAGAAAGTTGTTTGCATAATGAGTGCATCAGGTAAGCTTGTGCTTCTAGAAAAAAGTATTGGCTTGTGTGTTTTGGCAAATATAGTAAAATTCTAACCCCATTGCACCACATATCCTTTTAAAAGTTATTCATAAGCAGCTTACTTTCTTTTATTTCAACTATTGTGCAGTCTGAAAAATGCCACTGTCTTCACACAGAACCTCATGTCACATGATCAGGAAAATGCTTTAGAACTCTGGGTTTTTTGGTGTGGGATTTTTTTTTAAATTAAAAAAAAAGGTGTTTTCTTTCCATGGATCTCTGCACCAAATAATACAGAAACATGCAAAGACTGTCCCTGCTTTATAGGTGTTGAAAGCAGTTTTTACAGAAGAGCTTGAGCTTTCACCTCATCTGAATTTTGTAGAACTTTTCTCTAAGGATAGAAAGTCTGTAAAATATATTACCAAAACATGGTATTTTCTGGATGAACTGTTTTTCTGCCAGAACTAGTTCAGATGGATCAGGCAATGAAACTATCTATTGTAAACCACTATTTTTTGCATGTGCTTCTTTCTGACTTCTCAGCTGGTCTGGCCCATCTCTAATGGGGAAAGGGCACTGAGGGTTGTGCACTTGCCTCTGGGTCTGTCATGAGGCTTGGCTGGAGCTGGACCTTCTGAGAATTGGCTCAGCACACTTTCACACGCTGCAAAAATAATTTCTTGTGCTAATCCCTTGTGGCATTTACATATTACACAAGAACCTCTTTATAGCAGGAAAAAACCCAACATTTTCCCATGACCATAGTTAATGTACTGTAAATCTGTGAACTGCTGGATCTGAGAGCCACAACTCAGGAATACTTCATCCTCCAGAAAAAGACTTGATACAGAGGTATCCTCCATAGCAGAGCAGAGCTCTGGTGTGGTTAAAACATTAGTTCTAGGCTCGGGAGACCTGATTTAAAATTTATACTCATTTAATGACTGTTGTGTGACTAGCTATTGGAGTGCCATGCAAATATAAACACAAAACAGCTCCTCTTATGATAGACACTCAATTCAAGAGGTAAAAAAATCTGTCTTGGCTTGCTCTTAGATTCATCACCAGCTTCTAAAGTTATAACCACTCTCTTTTGAGGTGATTATATGCAGGTGCACAGGGAAGACAGAAAATAAGGAAAGAAATACGCTTTTTGTCCACATACTTTCTCAGTCACCAACATTCCCTAAACCTGATGTGCAGGGTTTTCTATTTAATATCCCTAAATGCCTGTCTCTTCAAGGTTCTTGTACACTTTTCCTGCTCCTTATAACTCCTTGCAGGGTGTTCTGTAGCAAACACTTTTGGCTCCTAAAATTCCTATGCACACTGTCTCTTAAGTGCTGGACAGTCAAACATCATTGCATGATGACACAGGCTGAAGGAGCTGGGGTTGTTCAGACTGGAGAAGGCTCAGAGGGGACCTTCTCAATACCTGAAGGGGGCCTACAGAAAGGCTGGGGTAGGACTTTTAATAGGATATGTGATGGCAGGACTAGGAATAATGGATGTAAACTGGAAGAGGGGAGATTCAGGCTGGAGATAGGAAAGACATTCTTTACAGTGAGGGTGGTGAGACACTGGAACAGGCTGCCCAGAGAGGTTGTGGATGACCCTTCTTTCCCTGGAGGTGTTTAAAGCCAGGCTGGACAAGGCATTGATCCACCTGATCTAGTGAGAGGTGTCCCTGCCCATGGCAGGGGTTTTGGAACTGGATGATTTTTAAGGTCCCTTCCAACCCAAACTGTTCTATTATTCTGAGAATATGCAGTACAAATCTTCCAGAGCTGGCAAGTGGCTCTTGCACTGTGGCATCATTTGTCCCCTTTCTCCTTGCTTTGAGCTCACTTCTGATACTGTATTATGGCACAAGAACCAGGCATGAGCCCCCAGCAAGCTCCTGTCACAAAAGAAACAGCATTCCTACAGCCAATCAATCTGCAGAAAGAAAAGCTAAGAAAGTCTGACATCTGATTAGAGGGGTTTTCTGCTTTGAGGCTTGTTCCACAATTCAGTTCAGCTGACAAATGCAGACACAGGATTTCTCAACTGTGTAGTTTCCAGTAAGGGATGACTCTAAACTATTGTTAAGAAAAGTGGGAGGAGAGATGTGATCTCCTGAAAAGGGCACAACTCGGGGAGCACCAACAGGACATGGCACTGTGAAAAAGCTACCAATTGCCTACAAGAAAGGGGTCAGCTTCCCCACATGATCAGTGATCCATAGAATGGTTTGGGTTGGAAGGGACCTTCAAGATCAAGATCCAACTCCCCTGCCATAGGCAGGGACACCTCCCACTAGACCAGGTTGCTCAGTGCCTTGTCCAGCCTGGCCTTAAACACTTCCAGAGAGGAGACATCCACAACCTCTCTGAGCAACCAGACTCAATTTGCAGGTGATGAGCATGACGTGAAGCACTGGTGACATGGAGTAAAAGTAAAACCCCTCTGTCCTGACAATGTGAGCATGTGTCCTCACACCACCTCTGAAATGTTAACTAATGAAATACGGAGAAAGGAGAGTCTGCAGTGCCAGAGCTATGGATGTGATGCAGTTGAATGGTGTCAGAGAAGACATGAAGGACACATGAGGTGTAATAAATATGAAGCGGAATAAAATAATAAAGGCATGTACTGAGTTCTGCCCATATCCAAATCCAAACATTTACCACCCTCTTTATCCAATTACCATCCTATTTAGCTGAGCAGTGCTTAACTGAAATTCTTCAAGGTTAGGGCCTCAGGAAGTGTTGCTTTCCTGGACAATTCTTTGATTGCCTTTACCTCCCTCTCTCCAAATACCCTGGATGCCCCCAAACCATATGGGATAAGCAAACTTGTGCTGAATTTTCTGTCTGCCTTGTTCATTCACTACTTAAGCAGGGGAGGAAAAAATTCCAACCTTTGCTTGTTCAGCTAGCTTAATATTGAGGGGAGGCAGCAATGTCCTTCTGCCATGAATATGCTAAAATTAATCCAATTTGCATGGGAAAATTTAAGCAGCAAATATTTATTCATGATTTGGAGGAAACTGATCCAAGTGTGTATGCTAAAGGTAGACATTAAAAACCCAGCATAAACACTGCTCATCACAGCTTTCCTATAATTAGCTGCCAGGTATAATTAATTTGTGCTTCCAGTCATGTTACATCACTAACAAGCATAACATGTTTGAAATAAAGAAATAATTCAAATAAAATGCAATTAGAGAGATGCAGTTATTTCAGTCTGGGCAAAGTGACCCTCACATTAACAGCCCAATTGTTAATGAAGCTGACTTGAAAAGAATTCCTTTCCCTCCCCCATGAGCATTATCTTTATTTTGTCCCAAACTTCATCTTGAAGTTTCAAAATTTAATTAAATGTGTAGTACAGTCTGGAGGAGTAAAACACAAGAGATGGGTCAGCAATAGAAATGGTGGACTTCTTGTAAGCATCCTGCCAACTAAGGGAGTCATATTCTAGGTCATTGTTAAACTGAAAAAGGAGGAGATAACTGGTTAAGGCATTTGGATGCAAGTTGTGTTCAATTGCTTCCTGATTTCTTGGAGGATAAAAGACCTGTAGGCTAGTGGAAGAAAGGAAAATAACTGATTTCAGGTTTTGGTTTTGAGAGCTTTAGACTTGATTTTTAACACCACAAGACCAACAATGATACTCACAAAGGTTCAGCTCCCTTCCTCCCACTGTGGTGTGTGTTCCAGGAAGTCCTAGAAGATAGCAAGATACAGTCTGAGTGATGTTGTAAAGCTCAGCTATGAAGCAAATGGTTTCTATATCATAAGTTCCATCCTCCTCAAGCTACAGAGAAGCAAATCTGGCAGCTCTTTGTGAGCATGTGCACATGGACATCATCTGTGCCTGTGATGCTTTTCCAGTCACTGACTATGCATTCCAGGAGACTCAAGTGTCTCCTGTGATATCTGTCTGTCCCCCTGACCTCCTGGGATGCATCAGACGCTTAAGTGATGTGAAGCTGATTTTTTGTCTGGTTGGGGGCTGTTTGTCTGAGATTCCCAGATGTTCCAGCTGCTAGTTGTCTGGAAATGTGGTGGAATCCTGTCCAAAGCAGTTGAGTTGGCAGGCTTGGAATATCTTTTTACATGTCTAATTAATGTAGTGTACATGTAAAATGTCTTCCTGTGCAAAGAGGATAAGGAAAGCAAAGTGCAAGTTATGAAAAAAGGCAAATAAATTAGAAATATGTGCATATTTCAGGCATTCATTTCTTAAAGAAATACCATCATTCCACCAACACGCAATAGTAAATAAACAGCAAGGGGGTATACTTGGATTTATAAGGTATGTTCTGTATTATTTTTAATTTGTTGTGTGTGTTGAAATCCAGCTGATACCATAGTATTCCTTGTACTTCTGTGGAGATATTTCAACTTTATCTTGTGAAGCCTTGTGCCCACTCATTTATGTCAGGTTGAGCATACTGAGAAAATCCACCACATCCAAATATCAATGATGAGTCTATGGACTTTTTCCAAGGCTGTTTTTCCAAGGGGACATTTTTAGACCAGATGCTGAGGGTCTGGCATTATATGTGTGACTTGTAAAGGATGATTTGAAGCTTTTTTATAGCTACTGATCTGCCTGGTGAAGTTCTGCTGCTTCACATTTTGAAGTGTATGGTATCTAATTAGCTACTCTGTCTATTTCCTTTCTTCTCTAAAGTACTTAAAATACTTAGTGATGACCTAAAGGAGCAGAAGAGATCCTCACTGATTTTCTTTAGCAGGTGACACAGAAGAACTAAGGATTACGAAGAGACCAATGATATAGACTTCTCCGCATGAATTGTTGACAAAGTAGAGTATAAGTCTAGTGGGAGGTGTCCCTGCCCATGATTGTGGGGTTGGAATTAGATGATATTTAAGGTCCCTTTTAACCCAAACCATTCTATGATTCTATGTTTATACTATCAGGATACGATGGAATGTGAGGGGACAAATATTAAGGCTGTAGATGACAGAACAGGAGATTGTGCCTAAGAAGCAGTGAGTAGAAAATGAGATGGAAGTTTTTGAGATAGCAGAAAACCAAATTCCCAGTGTAAGATCATCCATTTGAATTGATTACATCCTTTTAAGATGTTAACCATTGCTGGAGATACAAGTGAGGAAACTTAAAAGTGCAGACAGAGAATATCACAGCAAATATAAGTAGTAATTTTGCTGTGGTAAGGACTGAGTGTCACATTCTGGCATCATCAATTCAAAGAAACTAATAATAAGCTGGAGACAACTTGGGGGAAGAGTTGTGACTACTCAAGGAGAAAAAGTCCTGTAGAGCTTGAGGAAAATCTGAAATTCACAGAATCATAGAGTAGTTTGGGTTGGAAGGGACCTTAAAGATCATCTAGTTCCAACCCTCCTGCCATAGGCAGGAACAACTCCCACTAGATTACCTAAAGGTAAATAATAAAAGTAATCTTGGTCTGAATCAACCAGGACCTTATGTAGGAGGAAGTTTGGAAATGCTCTTTTGTTTAGGAAAGGATCTAATTGGCAGAAACTGAAGCAAATCTTATTTTAAGTAGGGAAAAGGTGTGTTTTTATAACTGAGAAGGTAATTAAGCACTGAGACATGTATTCTTAATTGAGAAACATCTATAAACCATGTAATTTATATTTTTAAAGAAAAAAAGCTGGCACCATTCCCTTGGAGGCAAACAAAGGGGGGTATTGTTGAGTTGAAAAAGAACCCATTCAAATTTTACAAGAATGCCTATTCAGCTGAGCTACTTTATTTGGATCAAAATAATATAAATTGGGCATTCTGTGGTCCAATTACTTTAACTTTTCAAACTTCTTGAAAAATTCACATTCTTTGCTATCTGTGAACTATGATAGTGTTTCAGTGAAAAGCTTACAATGAAATTTGGTTTGAGTATGTCTTGTATCTCTGTTTTTCTGGCCAGTATTGCCCACTGTGTCTTCAGCCAGGAGGTAAGATTAATGCTGGTGTTATTTTTTTGGAAGGCCATTAAGAGATTCTGATATCTAGAAAAGAGGAGGAAAAAAAAAGTGAACTGAGAAATCCTACCCTGTATTGTTATGGAAGTATTTCTTTGTATTCCAAATTAGCTTAAGGCAATTAAGAAAGATGTTCAGCAAGGGGACACTTATAATTTTATTTTGAAAGGTCAACAAGAGGTAATCTAGACACATAGGAAGTAAAATTTAGAGGAAATAAGATTCCTTTTGAGTGCAGTTGATATAGTTTCTCACGGTAGAGCTGCCAAAATAAAGAAACAGAAAAAACTAGAATAATCTGACAGATGGTTAAAATTTCATTTTGTGAAGAAAATTCTTAAAAATCTATCTGTTTAAAAGTTATCACCTATGTGATGGCANACACTGGAAGAGGTTGCCCAGAGAGGTTGTGGATGCCCCCTCTCTGGAGGTGTTTAAGACCAGGCTGGAGGAGGCACTGAGCAACCTCATCTAATGGGAGGTGTCCCTGCCTATGGCAGGGGAGTTGAAACTAGATGATCTTTAAGGTCCCTTCCAACCCAAACCACTCCATAATTCTATGATTCTATCATGAAGAATGTAATGGCTTAAATCCACAAATGGGGGGCCGGAAGGGAGTAGATCAGATAGGATTCACCAGGTCTGGACTTGACCCATTCTTCTACCATCAATATAATCAATTCAGTACCTAAATGCACACATAAGATGAAAGCTGAAAATAAACACCTTTTCCAGACATGGCAGACATTTTAGTGCTCTGCCAGCTACCAAGGGACCATGCTCTGGAGTATTCAAGACAGGAGCTGAAGGGAGTTACCATAATATTTCTCAGTGCCAAAGGTCACCTCTTTTAATCTTTCATGATACTAAAACTGCATTTGCCCTGATGAGAACAAAGGGACATAATTTTGCCCCAGTAAATGAGCTTTTAGAAGGGGAGAGTTCAACCCATTGTTAGCACCTGGAATGCACAGCGAGAGGTGAAATTAAAATTTTAATATATCCCCTTGAATCAGCGTGAATGAAGAAGAAAACAAAAGCAGGCAAAAATAAAATAACTATGAGATGGGAAGTACTTAGGGCTAGACTTATATGATGTTTCAAAGCCTGAATTGTAATATGTGTTTAAAACATGACTGTTCCTTTATTCTCAGCATGTGGGTTAGACTTTGAATATGGAAGGAGAATTTAGCCTTTTTGAGGAGCTGCATTCTTAACAAATTATTCTTAAAATGGATCTGTTTAATGAAACTGCTTTTTAACTGCTGTATAGAACCATGCATTATTAACAGACAACCATACATAATGCAATATAACACTCTGCAAGGTAACAATAAGTTCTGCCAATTCCTTCTTAACACAGTTTTGAACTTCCCCACTAAAAGCCGGGGCTCCTACCTTTGGAGACCAGTGCCAAGTATCAGGAGAAGCTCTACTGGCACAGCCTCAGCACTGGGAAGTTCAGGGTGTTGTGCAGAGGCAGGTGGGCGAGCAAGGTGTACACTGTAGGGCAGATTGCACAGCTGGAGGATGTGGAATTCCCCTCCAAAGGATCGGCACATCTTTGAAAATCAGCTCAGCCTTGAAATGAAAGAGATTTCTGGTGCAGGGAATGAAAACAGGGTTTGATTAGTTTCAAATTAACTCTTTCTGGGTCTGCTCTGACTTCATCTTCCTTGCTTTCCCCATTTCTCACCCTTTTCCTCCAGAAGATGGTTTTCAAGAGAATACAGGGCATGTTTTAATCTTGAAAAGGTGGTACTGGACTGTTAACAATAAAATCTTTGGTGCAGCCTTCTTCCCTGTGAACACAGCACAATGGAAACATTGGAATCTGTTTACATCTGTAGATATTTTCTCAGTATCTATGAGGAAATGCATTCATTGACATTTTCCCCCTTTAGAATGCTTACAATAGATTTCTAGGACTAATTATTTTTCACTGTATATTTTTATGGATAGCTACAACACAGTGCACAAATGAGGAAAAATGGCTGCAAGGCACCTCGTTTTTCCAGTGCTTTTCAGTGACTTGCAGGTCTGCAGCAGCAGCACCAAACAGGGTTTGTCACCATTTAAACGCAAGGTAGTTTTCTTATTTATTAGTTGATTGGCTCCGTGAATGAAGAGCCTGAGGTGTTAATGCCAGGTAGCAAGAGAAGTGTGACCAGCAGGTCACGAGAGGTGATTTTGCCCCTCTGCTCAGCTCTGGTGAGGCCCCACCTGAAGTTACTATGTCTAATTCTGGACCCCTCAACACAGGAAGGACATTGAGCTGTTGGAGTGGGTCCAGAGGAAGGCCATGAATATGATGAGAGGGCTGGAGCACCTCTCTTATGAGGACAGGCTGAAGGTGTTGGGATTGTTCAGCCTGGAGAAGAGAAGACTTGGAGGGACCTCATAGTAGCTTCTCAATACCTGAAGGGGGCTACAGGAAGGCTGGGGTAGAACTTTTTAATAGGTTGTGTGATGTCAGGACTAGGAGTAATGGATGTGAATTGGAAGAGGGGAGATTTGGGCTGTATAGAAGAAAGAAATTCTTTACAGTGAGAGGGGTTAGACACTGGAACAGGTTGCCCAGGGAAGTTATGGATGCCTCCTCTCTGCAGGTGTTTAAGGCCAGGCTGGACAAGGCACTGAGGAACGTTGTCTAGTGGAAGGTGCCCCTGCCTATGGCAGGAGGTTTGAAACTAGATGATCTTTAAGGTCCTTCCAACCCAAACCATTCTATGATTCTATATGCTTCCTCATGTTCTGCAACTTACTTGTTGCTGTCAACACAGCTGAGACCTTAATCAGATTGTCTCTACAATCTTTTGGGAAATGCCTTATCTTTTTTTCTACCCTCAGAAGCTACTGTAGATGTCAGCTAGTGATGAGCGGTCATGCAGAAACATATCAACTGCCAAGCTCTTTCAGAAATTCCAGAGCTTTCTTTTCAATCACTGATCAATGAGAACAGTTTCATGGCAGTGAAAGTCAGCTGGTAAAAAAATATTTCTCTTTTGCATCTGATAAAAATTTTATTGCCATATGAAGCTCTAAATAAAACTCCTACTCTTTAAGCAATTCCTGAAAAAGGCAAATTAATTTGTGTTTGAATAATACCCCCAAACTATTAAAGCTGCCAACTGAAAAAGGAGCAGATAATTAGGAGATGACAACAGAATGCTCAAAGCCAACAGAGGGAAAACTAGAACACAGCTAGACAGCAACACTGGCCATCTAATCCATTAGCAGCCTCCTTTAATTATGTTTTGCTTCCACATTAAACTGGTATAAGAGCACAAAGACATTAGTGAAGTTTTAATCTCCAGCAAAAGAGATCTCCTCCTGCCTAACAGCACGCAGTGCGCACACAAATGTGACTTCAATTAGCACTACTGTAAATTTTAATTTAGCACTTGGTAGGAGCATTCAGCAATGTATGGAAGAAATAGGGGCTGATGCTCCATGAAAGACATTCCATGTGACTCTCCCATTGATCCATTGATCCCTTGATTCATATTTGTGGGCTGAGTAGGAGGAGGAGGATTTAGGGATTTAGAGCTCCTGAAAAATTCCAGCAGTCTTCCTCTCTCCCTCCTTCCCTCCTTCCTTCTCTCCAAAGTCTCCTGCACCTTTTCTCTGTTGCTGTCATCTTGGTGGTGCGTGGGGACTGAGATGTCCCCCTTCTGCCTAGGCCAAGAGATGGTGGCCAGCAGCTTGGTGGTTTTTTCCCCTCATGCTGCCCAGACATGCACCTTCTCTGCTGCAAGAGGAAAACACCTACAGCCTGGTGTCCTCTTCGCACTCGTGGTCCTTGAGGTTGGATTTTTTGTCCACTGGGCATTCCTGTGTCCTCTAAGTGTGACTGGAATGACCCGAGACACTGAAGCATATGATTTTACACATAAGGTTGCATGCTTAACACCACCCAACAGGTTAATAATAGAATCGTTTCATCATAGAATGGTTTGGGTTGGAAGGAACCTTAAAGATCATCTAGTTCCAACCCCACTGCCATAGGCAGGGACATCTCCAACTAGATCAGGTTGCTCAGTGCCTTGTCCAGCCTGTTCTTAAACACCTGCAGAGTGAGGGCATCCACCTCCACTCTGAGCAACCTCTTCCGGTGTTCTGCCACACTTACCATAAAGAATTTCTTTCTTATATGGTGTTTTGGGGCTGTTTGATGTAAAGATGACTTGCAAATTTTCCAGTACCCAGCTCCATCGTGGTGCACTTGGTTCTCCTTTCACAGAGGATTATCCTGTGCAAGTAGCACACAAGTTTGCTTCTGCCAGCCAGCTGTGATTTGAGTTTATCACATTAGAGCATGAAGAAGTTGTTTATTGTTATTTAAAGTTATTCCCTGGTGGCAGTGCTTATTTGTGTTTAAACTGCAGATGCCTGCGTTTATACAATTACATTGTTTAAAGTGTCACTATTATTTGTTTTTAAAAATTTCTGCTGGCTTTGATAGGGTGTATCCTGTGATTTATGATACAGCTCCATGCTATTCCATTTTACTGAGGATCTTGAAACAGGGCCCTGTGGTTTTTTTTTTTTCCCTTTTGCTGTTTGTTCTGCTCTTTAATTACATTCATATCAGCTACTTTGAAGTTAATGAGACTGTTGGGATATGTAAAAGAGAATCCTGTATTGATTTCAGTCCTAATGCCTTATCTTTGCATCTTTCTTTTCCTGCATGTAATGTGTACTGACTGACTCACAGTTGCTGAGATGTTATGATGAGCGCAAAAGCTTTGGCCTGACAAGGGACTTTATCATATAACTCAAAAGTAAGAGGAAGTATGCTGTTCTACCTTCTTATTTGATCATTAAGCCTGGCATGTAGGGTGTCTAACTGAGGAAAGCTGATAGTTTTAATTCACATCCTAAGTAATAGTTTTTTTTCCCTGTTTCTTGGTAAACAGCCTTTCTCCTGACTTCTCTCCTTCTACTCAGAAAAAATTTTTAAAAAAGAGCAGTATTGAACATGACAGGTGACAGTTATGAGGTTGGGATATACATCAGATTCAAGTTAGGGGTGGAGTTTAGATACAATGCAAGCAAAATGTTCAATTGTTCTTCTGCTGGGTTCTTGCATACAGTCTGAAGATGACAGAAGATGGTCTGCTACTGTAAGGAGTACAAATCTTCCAACGTCAACAGTTTGGTACTGCTTTGGTAGCTGGAAAAGATTTTTTTTAAGTGTAGCTCTTCTGTTAGACTTCATCTGTCTTGTGTTTTGCAGCCAAACTTCGAAATAATCACCTTTCGGTTTTGGAGCTCTTTCTAAATTTGCATGAGCTCAGGTTCCCCTGTCCACTGCCAGGTGGAAAAAACTCTGCAGAAATATTACAGCGTAAATTCTGCTCTCTTTCAGCAGTTTGGAAAGCCAGAAATGCCAGGGCCTAGAAGCTTGGTGGTTGTCTGTTCCACTTCACAACCTGACTGACCAACTGGAGTCAGTGAAAACTAGTTGCATACTTGTAGATGGAAGTCCTAGGGTGCTGCCTTTCAGTTTTACAAGGCACATTTAATAATGCACATTTGCTGGAAAAGATATTTTTAGATTATTACATTTTCCTTTATGTGACATTTTGGTTTTCTCCCACTTGCAATTAAAAATGTGATTTACACTTGTGATACCAGACAGTTTGGAGCTATGTGAGAAGTTTGTGTTGGCAGCAGAGCATGCTAGTGCTTAGCTTTGTTTCAGTTTGTTTGGCATTGCCAAATTCACTCAAAGCTGATTAAAACATGACCTGGGTAGTGATTTCCCACAGAAAGACTGAGTCTGGAAATGTAGTAGGACCAGCAGTCCATTTTAGTGCTCACCCTGAAATGTGTTATGCCCTCTACTTGGCCATAGTGAGGACCCACCTGGAATATAGTGTCCAGTTCTGGAGCACTCAATATAAGAAGGACATTGAGCTGTTGGAGCAGGTCCAGAGGAATGCCACAAAGATGATCAGAGGACTGAAGCACCTCCCTTCTGAGGACAGGCTGAAGGAGTTGGGGTACCTGATGTAGTGGGAGGTGTTCCTGCCAGGGGAGTTGTAACTAGATGATCTTTAAGGTCCCTTCCAACCCAAACCATTCTATGATTCTATAACATAAATTTGTCTGTCAATTTCCTCTCTAGAATTTTCCACTTCCAGTTTTACTTCTTTGTCTCTACTGAAACTCTTGACTGTACTTCCAAAGGGTACTTCAGAATAACCTGAGGAAGTGATGACCTACTTAGTGCCTCTCCTTTCATTCAATATTATGTTCTCTATTGGGTTCAAAATTGCATGAGGATGCTGCACCCACACACCTTGGGTGCCCAAGTTGCTGGGCTACAGCCTGAAGGTAGGAGCTATGGGTTGTAGCTTAGTCTGATGGTAGTCATGGGCTCTCCTTGTTGCTGACTGGCAAAGCACAGTGTGGTGGCTGCCTTTGGGGTTAGCTTTTGGGTATCTTTTGGTGAGAAAGTGAAGGACATAACAGACCGGGAGGGAAAAAGGCAGAAGAAAGAATAGAACAGAAGAGAAATGCATTAGGAATGTCATATGACAAATTATGAAACCTTATGCCAAATGATACTTCTACTGCATCATTCATCTGCATTGCAGCCTGTGCTCAGAGCTTCCACTTTCAGAGTTTGATTCTAACAGGCATCATAGAGCTTGCTGAGATCCCATCAAATCATGTGGAATAGAGTTGTAAGAGCTGTCCAAATGTGGTGATAGTAAGCTCCCCAAAGCAAGATTTTTTTGTTGTCCTTCTATGACAATTTACTCCTTTCTCTCTGTGAATGTGAAGTCTTCCTCCAGCCAAATGAAGCAGCTTCAAATATCAGAAAAGGCAGTAATAATTGGGCACCAGAGAATGAGTCCCTGTATTGCAGTCCATGAGTATTTCATGGCCAAAAATGTGCCACACACTAAATATTGTGTATTCAGTGTAAGGTGCATGACAAGTCCAATGTCCAAGACCAGGCTCTATGTGAGGAAACTCTTCTTCATCCTCTTCTCTTTGACCAAGTAGTTCCCTTGAAAGGTCTATTCATTGGTTTCTGTTCTCCTTCCTCCCCTGCATATAGCATTTTCCAGGGGTTGGAACTTGATGACCTTTAAGGTCCATTCCAACCCAGATTATTCTATGATTCTATACTATATCTGGGTAAAAAATTTCTACATTAATACCTAAGTAATTTTTATTATGTGAATTCCCACCCCCCACATGAATTTGGCTGATAAAATGTTTTAATGATTTTTTTTTATTGCAGATTTCTGTGAATTTATTGTGATTGCCAAACCCCTGCCTTTTCCTATTCACTGAGAAAAATCTGCCTTTCATAGTCCTGTGTAAAAATAAACTCTATTCACCCATTTATTATTATTTAAAATAAGATTATGCTTACTACAATTTGATCTGCAAAGAGTGTCTTGGCAAATCCTTTCAGAAAGAGCTTATCTAATCTATTAATCTTTTCCTAAATTCCAGCCTTTCCTACACCATTTTGTTATAAAAATATATTTTAGCACATCAGTGAAACTTCCTAAGTACAAAGAGTTGGTTTACTCTGTAAAATTATGTTGTTAAGCAAAGATAGAATGAAATTTCCTCAGATAGAGAAAAATGCTGCAATGGCCCAATTTATTTCTCTTCTAAAATAAGGATTTTACGTATCATTAATCATATTTCTTTTTATGAAGGAAGCTGTCCTAAAAGTCTAAAATAAAATATACTTCATTGTCACAGAGAATTCTATTCACCACCTGCTTAGGATTTTGATTTCTACACAATGAGTATGAGGCACTTCAGGCAAGAAAAATTATGACATAATTGGCAGAAGTCCCATCTCCAGATGGAGGAACTTCTAAGACTGACATATTAGCCTCACATAATTTATGTTATGGGAGAAATAAAATAACTGAACCCTCGTCTGATTACTCCACCCAGAAGCAAGATTTGAACCAGTGTGATCTTTAAATTAAACCCAAATTCTTCCCTGAAGTCTTCACCAAATTCAGAAAAACATGTTCTGGAAGATGCACAGAGGGCCTTTGCTGCAGTTAATCCTAAGCTGGAGGACCCAAGAGTACTTCGCAGAGCCATTACAGATTTGCTTCTGCTTCTCCAACTGCATCTTAAAGATTTACATGCCTCCTGCACTTCTGAGTGCCTACCAGTCTCTATTCATACTTACAGTGCTTCCATGTAGTAGAAGGTCAGAGAATCATAGAATGGTTTAAGTTGGAAGGGACTCTAAAGATCAGCTAGATCCAATCCTCATGCCATAGGTAGGGATATTTCCCTCTAGACCAAGCTGCTCAGTGCCTTGTCCAGACTGTTCTTAAACACTTCCAGAGAGGGGGCATCCACACCTTCTCTGGGCAATCTGTTCCAGTGTCTCACCAAGATGAAGTAGATGCTCCCTCTCTGGAGGTGTTTAAGGCCAGGCTGGACAAGGCATGGGGCAGCCTGGTGTAGTGGGAGGTGTTCCTGCCTATTGCAGGAGGGGGTGGAACTAGGTGATCTTTAAGATCCCTTCCAACCCAAACCATTCTATGATTCTATAATTATGAAATGGGGGCTTACCTAATTTAAGAAAGAATTAATAGCTTACCTCCATCTCTATGTAGATATGAAGAGGGAAAGCTCTTTCAGTGTATGCAGCTGACACTGATAAAGTGGGTGGGAGGCCAGAAGTGGTCCCCCAAAGTCTTCTATTCACCTACTACTGACTTTGCAGCCTTGCTGTTTAATAGAGTCATTAGAGTCTGAAAAGAAATTTCCTTGTCCCTGCTCACTGGTCTCTGAAGTATCAACAGTTTGAATCTCTTTCTGAATGTCCACACTGAAGGTGTAACACACTTTGCAGAGTGGCAGGAAGCTGGCATTCTGCCTGGCTTTCTCTCTATTCTCAGCTTTTATGTGATGAAGAGATTTATGGTTTTTTTTCAAACCCCTTTTTATTTTTTTTTTTAATGATTTAATTTCTGCTTTTACATGAAGTGTGACACTTTGGGTTGGAGGGTGGGTGAAGTTAGTGAGCCAGCTTTGGTATGCCCCACTCTGGTAGCTTTCACACCTACTGTAAATTATGTGCTTGTCTTCAGCTTTCCTAGCATGACCCTACCCCTGCAGCACAAAGTCATGGTGCTCAGCCAACCCTTCTTCCTATATCCTCTCTCTGAAATTGACTAGGATGTGAAATTCAAAAGATGTTTTAAATTCTGAGGGTGTTTCTGACACGCCATCAACTGGTTCCAGAAGTGGAATGAGGTGTATAGGATGAAGGTAGAGTTAAGGTCTTCTGGATCTCAGCCTGATGGGACAATTAGGGAAGGAGGAAGAGAACTGATGTGGCCACAGAGATGCCCATCTGACTAATAGAATTTTTAACAACTATTTTGGGTATCACCTGTGATTTCACCAGCCAGTTCGACTCAACTGTATTGAACTGCTCCCAGAAAGCTTTGGCAATTACCATTAGGGAGTTTATAGGATAAATAGACAGCAGAGAATTTTTTTTTCCTAACCTCAGAATTTGGAAGTTGACTCATACTCTGAAACTTGGAAGATCTGTACTCCCTCCCACGCTCTGTTTATTGTAATAATGATACTTCATTTTTAACTCTATATGTTTCTTGTCAGCCTTAGAGCTCTCTGGTCTCTTGAAAATTATGTTTAGCTCTTGGTCTCTTGGAAAATAAAACTGGAAGACAGCAAATTGTTCTCTCAGTGATCCTATTGGTGCAGAAGTTTCTTAAAATAAGGTTATTTCACTTTAATGACTGGTTATTAACAGCCCTGCTTACATCTCCCATCTACTTATTTAACTAATTTTATTTTCATAATATACCTCAGAAAGAAAGGCTGTGAAAGATTTGGAATAATGATCTGGCTGGTCAGGTTTTCTGACCTGAATTTTTCTATAGTGCTGGTCTGGATGGTACAGTAACATGTAGGATTCCTATTGTCCAATCCTGTTGTTATTTGAGTGAAGACCCAAACAGGTCCTCTACCATTGATAAAGTACTCTCTTGACTAAGCTGTGGTCTGAAATAGAGACCATCATTCCTTTTTAAATTCTGGGTTTCAAATATCTATAAAAGTTAATCCTGCCTTCAGTTATAAAATATCTTTCTATCTGGTAATAAATATCAGAAATGTGAGCTAGTTAAAAATCTAAAGAGCAGGTAGTATGTTCAAGTTACATAACAGAGATCAGTTTCTGGAGATGGATGGCCAGCAAGGCCATGCTAGGGGTTTGAGCAACCTGGTCTAGGGACAGATGTCCCTGCCCATGGCAGGGGATTGGAACCAGATGATCTTTAGTGTACTTTCCTAAACTATTCTATGAATTATCCACCTGCGGTATTAATCTACTCACTGCTAATCTGAACAATACACGAATGTAGCAGGTTGCAAATCTTGTCAGAATCATGTGAAGAGAAGGGCATGAGGCCCTTTCAAGGACATCTATACCACTTCTGTGCTGGGTGATGAGGAGCAATGTGCCAAGGCTGGATGATTGGGCTACAACAAATACCTCAGCACATGTGACATACCCTTTGTTCAGTGTGTTTGATACCAGGGTAAATTTGTCCTTTAGAAGAGGAAACATGCTAGCCTTGGCCAGAAAATGCGTGTGTGCTCTGCAGATGATTTTCTGCAGCATCTGTGACATGGAGCATGTTATCATGGGTTGCCTTTTTATCCTGTATTGGCTCTGTGCAATCCCCCAAAGATACTGTGACTCATACATTTGTGCTCTTGCTGTAGATGGCTCTTAATTTTCCTGGTTGTTAGCCTCTTTGAAGATCTTAAAGCCTGGATGGGATTAGCACCCAGCACAAATATGACTACTGACTCTAGAAACCTTCATACTGACTGCTTGAATGAAAAATCCTTGAGCTCTTACTGTCTGCCTTCCTGCAATGTCTTTTCCTTCATTGCTTGTAACTGTTCAAAGCTGTTACTGCATACACTGAAAATACCAAGAGACCTCTTGGGAGCTTCAGTAAGACAGGACTTAAAACTTCTTTGAGATTAGTTGAGAGTCTGATCAACACACCTCCCAAAAACAGCAGGATTTTTAATTAAACAACTCTATATTCATGCTTAGGTGTCTGAACTGTTCTTTATTCTTGTATCTGTCATTTGGCATTTTACTTAGCTTAAAATTGATGAAAAGTAGTTTTGTGTATAGCAAGGAAATAGAGAGTTTTATGTACAGTAAAATGTAAATGTATGGGTAGTAGAGACAGAATACAAGGAATGTTGAAAATCAGTTCTGTGTGTGAACTTGCTGGTTGGGTTTTGGAGGACAAAGCTGCTACCTGCTCCCTCCCAAAAAAATAGTCACACCTATTTCATTCAGAAGTTCAAAATGAGTCATGTATCTTCTCTACTTCCCTGCAAGTGAAAGGTTTAGCAGAAAGAAAAAACCTATAAATAGTATTCCTGGCACTTCTATAATGTATTATTGTTCAGAAGCTTTGCACAAACATTAATTCATTAAGTTGATTGCATTTTCAGGGTCACTTGACCCTTTGCATTCAGTTCTGGAGCTGATGCTGTTATTGGCCTGCCAAACCTTCCCAAAACACTCCATGGAAAAAATAGCATCCTGTGAATGATCAAGCTAAGATTTAGGGGATTATTAGAACCACTGGAAGCTGTATGGTGTTTAGACATGGGAACAGGTTGCCCAGAGAACTTGTGGATACCTCTTCTCTGGAGGTGTTTAAGGCCAGGCTGGACAAGGCACTGAGCAGCCTGGTCTAGTGGGAGGTGTCCATGCCTATGGCAGGGGGGGGTGGAACTCGATGATCTTTAAGGTCCCTTCCAACCCAAACCATTCTATGATTCTATAACTAAGAGGAGGTAGAAGGACAGCATGATGGAAAACAGTTCTCTGTTTTCTCCCTGTGATGATGCTAATAGCCCTCTTTTATTTTTGTGAGCCTGTTTTGTTAGAAATTCTCTTCAAAGGGCACAGCTGGCAACAGCTGTCTGTAGTATGAAGTGCCTATTTTAGTCTGCTTAATCCTGTGGTGTCTCAAGATAAAAACATTACACATTCAAAATAGACTTTCTGCATGCAGGGTAGTCAGCATCTCAGCAGAATAACTGTCATTGGTTGTGTTATTGTTGTCCTCCTTCATGCTAGACAGACTAGATGTGCCCTGAATGAGAGGAAAAACATAGTCTATGCCCTAAAAGAACTTACAGTATAAGTAAAGAGCAAAAAAGCACAACAGGCTGAGGAAAAAAAGGAATAGGTGGGAGAACAAACAAGCAATAAAACTGTCAGGTGCAGCTCTTCATACAGTAGCTATCAAACTGTTACTGCTTTGCTTACGGTGCTGTGATAATCATCTCAAGGCAGTTGTATCAGCTCCTTCCACAAAGACATGCAGTGTTAGATGAAAAAAATGATGCTAAAGTGCTGTAATTTTCTCTAGGAGTTTTATATCTGAATGTTCATTCACATATAAGGTCGTTGAAGATTTTTGGTCTGCCTAATTCAGTTAGTTGTCCAATTAGGGACATTTTTACCAGTCTTACCAGCACTTTGGGTTGGGCTCTCCCTCTTCCTGGGGTCAGGAGGAGGCACCCCCTGATCTGGGAGCAAACCTCAGGAAATGGCTTAGTGAAGGCAAAGAGGCCACAATGAATTTCCATGTTAGCAAAAGCCTCTGAAATCAATACCCTGGCCCAAATGAATGGAGCTATTGATTCATTTTGGTGGAGTGTGGGTGGGGAGAGGCTGGGATCTGAAAGACCTGGCAGGTTTTGTGAAGGCTCTGCTGTAATCCTGCAGTGTGTGTCGAACCACCCTGGCCATGGCAGGCAGGTAGTCCTCTTCCCTGACTTGTGTCTGCTCTCGCACTGTCCTTCTGATTATAACAATACCTTCTTTTCTTCCTAATCTCATCCCAGCTGACTTTGTTTTCTTCACCAACCTCCTGCCTGACCTCTTAGCCCCTTGTCTCTTTTCCCTTGCCCCCTCACTTGCCTAACAAGCCAGGAGCAGCCCTCCCACTCACTCAAAGAGCCTTGCTCCTGTTTTCCTAAAACACTAGTCCTTCTCTGATACATTTGAGTGCCACTTTCCCTCTCACCTCTCCATTTCTTTCAACAAAGCATATTTACCCTCTGCCCCTTGCCTCACCCTGCCCTTGAGACCTCCAATCCATTAAAGTCTATCACTTTTTTTGTCACTCTCAGCATCCTCTCCCTGCTGCCTGCTCTCTTAAGTGACCCTAGCTATTGCTTCTCTCCACTTCAGTCTTTCCTTGATCTTCAGCTCTTTCTTCACTGTCTCCTCAGAAAATCTGCCCCTTGAACCCACTCAGCCCAGCTTCATAACAACAGCTATCACCACACTGTGCTTGTCATCATCCCTATTTATTTTTGCTTCTTTCTCCCTGTGCATCATCCTTTCAAATCAGGAAACATTTCCCTTAATTTGTCTGGTCACCCAACTTCTCCTTTAGAAAGTTTCCTAAAATCTCCTTGTGATTTGGTACAAGCAACATTTAAGGTAGAAAATGCACAGTGTTCTTGTAAAAGTCTTTTAGTGTTTTACTTTTCCTTGCCCTTTGTTATCTGCCAGTTATTTTGGGGTGTTCCTTCATATTTGAGTAACATCATCTTGTTGTAACAGGAAGTAAGAGTGCATTCAGGTGAGAGAACTGAACCCTTTTTAGCTTTTCTTGCAGTCAGAACAGGAGGAAGACACTAGACTGTATAGCCTTCCCATTTTGCTAATATTTTTAATCACCTAGACCATGTACTGCTGCTGGTGGTGAGGACCACACACTGCTTTTCCTCTCAGTTCACCCTAAGATGTAATTTTTATAAATGTCTCCTGTGCAGTTTTGCTCAAAAAATCTGTTTAAAAGGCTCTGCATTGTCTTTTCTGCATTAGCAAGTGAATTAATACTGCCAGCAGGTGATTTCTGAAGAGGGAAGGAGTAGTAGATCATATCACTATCATTTCTGCAATCAATTATTGCTTTAGTATTCTTGAGACTTGACCAAATTTGTTAACAGGACTTAATAGTGAGGGCAGCAAAGAGAGGCAATTTTCTCTGCTGGTAATATGTTTATTCATAGGATTATAGAATGGTTTGGGTTGGAAGGGACCTTAAAGATCATCTAGTTCCAACACCCTTGCCTTAGGGACTCTAGACCTCCAACTAGACCAGGTTGCTCAGTGCCTTGTCTAGCCTGGCCTTAGACACCTCCAGAGAGGGGGCATCCACAAACTCTGGACAACCTGTTCCAGTGTCTCACCACCCTCACCATAAGGAATTTTTTTTCTTATATCCAGCCTGAATCTCCCCTCTTCCAATTTACATCTGTTATTCTTGGTCCTTCCATCACATATCCTATTAAAAAGTCCCACCTACCTTTCCATCAGAAGCCTGGAAAGAGTTAATGAGGGCTTGTAGCTGCAGCCCAGGCAGCAAATGGGGCAGCAAATACCCAGCAGGAGGGTGTTTCACTTCAGTCCCTCTGAGAATCAGTTCTGCAACAGGACAACCTGCTTGGGTTTCAGGTATGGAGGTGCAGTATGGGAGGTCACATCTTGTCCTCACCATAACTAGCTTCAAACACTCACAGCATTAATTTTTTTGCATTCACCATTGCTTTTATGTTTTTATTTTGCTGTGTTTGTCATGGTTTGGACCAAGGCACTGAGCAACCTGGTCTAGTGAGAGGTGTCCCTGCCTATGGGACACATCTAGTTGGAACTATGTAATCTTTAAGGTCCCTTCCAACCCAAACTATTCTATGATTAAATAACCCTGACTCTTTATTGAAGAGACTCTTCTGATTTATTAACTTAAGGTGAGTTCCATAGCATCCCAAATACTTCTATCAGGCTTCATTATCTGGGATTTATACCAATTCCATTCCATTTTGCCTTAAACAAATGTATGTAGGATTTATATGCTGTTTTAGATTTATTCAGGGTCTAGAGATTTTTTTTTGACTGCTATTTCCCAGAGAGCTGCCATTAAGTTTCAGTCTGGAGCTGGTTCAGCAGTTAATTCTTTTTGCCCTTCTGAAAAAAAAAACCTGTCCACAAATCCTTACAGAAAAGGGACTGGAAGTGCATTCCCCCTAGAAGGAGCATTTATCTGAGTTGGCTTGAAAAAATAAACAGCAAATTAAATGATACATTTGATGCTATCACAAATCAGAAAACAATTCTTGCTTCCTACTACTGAGGCTCTAAAAGTGAGATAAAATAACCTAGAAATAATGTTTATTGCAAGGACTGTAGAATAAGCTGTAGAGCTCTAGGAGGAAGGCTTGATTAAAGACAGCATTAAGCTCCAAGGAAAATGGAGACTTGGAAAAAATCTTTCAAAACTTGTAACTTGAGAATGTTTGCTTTTATGGAAGGGAAGGAAGATGGATGATGCTTGAACTATGCCCGAAATAAAAGTGCCTTTACCCTTTCCTTCTGATTAAAGCTTTTAAAAATTTCCTGAAATACTGTGATTGTGCTTAAAAGTATATTTGCTTTTGGAACCTGACTCATTCCAGGCTCCCTGTCCTAATTATAGAGCATTTGTGCTCAGTTTCTCATATCACACTCCTGTATACATTTTTTTTTTAAAGAAAGCTGGAGTAGATCTTGCAGACTTCTCAACCCAGGAGCTGAGGGGTCTCTCAAACTAGTAAAATGTTAAAACAAACTAGATAAACTGGTTTGAAAATGAGGGAACTTTAATATTTCACTTTTTAAAATGACTCCTCCTTAAGATGCTGATCCAACTCTTCCATTTTTGAGGTATCATTCTAGGTGTAGCTCTGCATTGCTGCACCTGCTTTTTTTTTCTTGATGAGCATTAACTTGAATAGCTGGAAATAACTGAGAGTACATGAGACTGTGGAAAAGCCAAGTCTTCATACACAAATCTCAGCTATATCTGCTTCTCCATTTTATGCCTGGTACAAAATAAGGGTCCTGAGCAGCCTTGGTTTTCCTTCCACTTAACTGTAGTCCTGTTTGAGTCCTACCAGGAAGTGCAGGCTCGAACCTCCTGTCTCCTACATGAACTGCATCTATCTGTGCCACAGACAGCAGTTTGCTGTTATGGTCTCTGTTCTGCACTTCATGGTGTTTCCAATATATATGTTCATATCACTTAAAAAAAATAGCTACAATAAGTAAAGAAGTTATATCCCATTGCTGCTTCTTGCTTGGATGATATTCCTCCCTGTCCACCTTGTCTCTGCCACTGCTACCTCTAGCAGGAGGACAGCAAGACCCTCCTGCTGGATGTGTCATAGAATGGTTTGGGTTGGAAGGGACCTTAAAGATCATCTAGTTCCAACCTCCCTGCCATTGGCAGGGACACTAGACCTCCCACTAGACCAGGTTGCTCAGTGCCTTGTCCAGGCTCTTCTTAAACACCTCCACAGAGGGAGAGCATCCACAACCTCTTCCAGTGTTTCACCACTCTCACCATAAAGAGTTTCTTTCTTATATCCAGCCTGAATCTCCCCTCTTCCAATCTGTTATTCCTAGTCCTTCTATCACATATCCTATTAAAAAGTCCTACCCCTGCCTTTCTGTAGGTCCCCTTCAGGTATTGAGAAGCTACTATGAGTTCCCCTCCGAGCCTTCTTCTCTCCAGGCTGAATCCAGACTGTAGTGGTTTCCCTTTGAGTGAGCTAAGTCTCCTCTCTGCTCTGAAAACCAAGCACCTCCCGACCCCTCCTACCTGCTAAGCAAGAGCACAGACCAATAAGTGCACTGGACCAAAGAGGAAGCCCCTGTATGTCAAATGTAAGAAACATAAACTGTGACTCTCTACTCTCTGAATCAGTATCCTTAAAAAGAAATCAAAATAAAAAATAAACCAAAAGACCCCATGGCCTTGTACAAGTTCTGCCTTTTGCATAAAGCAGGTTTATTTGAAAAGTAGGAGTGAAAAAGAAAAGTGGTGGGAAAAAAGGGAGTTGTATTCAGGTGCCAGGGGCTGGGTTGGCAGCTTAACTGAAGTATTCATAGTAATCCAGACAATGACCACAGTGCGCTTTGATCAGCACCTTTTAATCCCTCCTACAATAAATTAGAAAGATATTTCTTCTTCATCTCTAGCTACTGGAGTTCTCTCCAGCCTGGTGCCCAGATGACTTGTCTGGTGTTTTGTCAACTCTGAGGAAGTTTGGCTCCAAGACTACTTTGTTGTAGCAGTCTAGGGTGTAGGGAAACAATATAGACTTTGGATGCATTTTATTTTGATCTCTGGAGATCCAACATATTAGTCATGACCATGAATCTGGCCAGTTTGTAGGGAAATTGTCAGATGCTGGTCATATATCTGATGTCCAAATTTACTCGGTGGCATCAAAGGGATATTTGCAAGGAAACAAGAAAGGAAGTAAATCTGAAAACAGCACTGAAACTTGTATGTGACATGTGAAAGGATTTGGCCCCCTTATGAACTGCTGAAAGTTTTGCCCCTGCCATCTGTGAGAGTGATTACTAATGAAAGGCAGGCAGTTGTAGAGTCCTTACTGCAGTGACAGCAAGGCAGAGAGGGAGAGCAAGCACTTCAGATACAAGCTTTGGAGTCCATGTGGCCCTGACAAACTGAGGACATGGTCACAGGGTAGTAGGATGCTTTTCATCAGGGGGAAGGTAGAAGAGCAGCACAGCTCCTGGAGTGTCTGAAGGAACAGGGAGTGCAGAACTGGTTAGGGAGAAGTGCTCCTAGGAACCTAGGTCCTTCATATTCTGCGTGAACTCTGGGTGCTGAGTTCAGAGGATGTTTGGTCTCTAACCCCATAATTGCTTGTGTTTAAGGACAGGGTGGACAAGTCACTGAGCAACCTGGTCTACTGGGAGGTGTCTCTAGGGCCAGGGTTTGGAACTAGATGATCTTTTAGGTGCCTTCGAATCTAAAGCATTCTATGATAGATGCATTGGGCTAAATTCTTAGACTCAGGGACTCAGCTTTATTTGTAATCAGTGAGAATTCAACTCCTAGATATTCTTAAATAATCTTAATCCCCATTTCTCATCTGTAAAATGCACAGGATAATCCTTCTCTACCTTGCAACTGTGTTGTTAGCATAAATATGTTTGAGATTGTAAAGAATTAAGATGTTCCACTAATGGGGATCATCGAAATACTTTAGATAAAGATGTTTCTCTTTCCTTTCACCTCTCTACACTTTGAATGACACTCAGATTAATCTAGTATACCTTTTTCATCCTTGAAGTATTTAATTCAGGCATTTACAAGCTTCACAGTTCTTTTTCTTTTGATACTCTTCTCCTTTACCCCGTATCATAGAATAGTGTTGAAAATTGTGTATAAAATGGGTATAGGCTGTTCATGGGGATACCAAGAAGGTTTCTTCCCAACAGCAATCACTGGAAAACTCACAGAACTTACCCTTCTTGCATTTGGCAGTTTGCTTTTCTCATAAGTTCTTAGAATATCTTGACTTGAAAGGAACTCACAAGCATCATCAAGTCCAACTCCCAACTAGAGATATATACCCAAAATGTGGGATGCCCCTTCCTAAATATCTTCCAATGAAACCTCTAATAGTCCTGATGTGACCTCCCTGTTCTAGGCAGGAGCAAAATAGACAGTACAGTGGAGCTGCAGACCACTAACCTGGTCTAATAGGAGGTGTCCCTGCCTATGGCAGGGGTGTTGGAACTAGATGATCTTCAAGGTCCCTTCCAACCCAAACTATATTATTTAGTAACTATATTACTATATTATTATTCTATATTTATAGAAATGAAAAGAGCAGTGAAAGTTTTTGGTAAAGAACTCCTATAGTAGCATGACAAAATTATTTTATCACATATGTTTCTTTTCTTCTGTTCATGACTGTTAACACCAGAAGCAAGGTGACCAGTGGTGACTAATGATAGTGCTGCTGAAGTCCTGGCCTCAGTGGCCCTTCAGCACTTTGTTTTGCACTCCAGAGAATCCCATCAGACTGAAGGAGAGTGTTTTACAAGCAATTTTTGGCAGCAGGAGAGAAAGTGGAATGGTTGGATGTACTTGAATCTGGAGCCAAGGGGGGAGGGAGCAAAAAGGAAGTCATGTCTGTTTGCTGCATGACTGAAGTGGTGTTGCCTGCAATCCTCCAGCAGGAAACGAGGTGTGTGTTGGCCAGAAAAGTAAATATTTGTGGTGTTTTGGTTTTCAGGAGGGATAAGAATTGAGACTTTATGAATCTGGTGAAACATTTGGGTTGCTTTCATGTGGAAACTGTTCTGGTCTGACTGACTAGTGGGACTGGCGTGTTTTCTGGTTTCCAGAATCAGCTTTAATATGTATTTTGGGGTGGCCTAGGGAGAAAAATATCTTCAGGATTTTAGCATTCAAGTAGAGACATGCTTGTGAGGACTCACCAAGTGATTTTGGGTTGCTAGGGTGCTTTCCATGCCTGTGACTAGGTTCACTGTTAATACAGCAGTGGGCAGGAATCCAGGCACAGCGTTCAGGAGCTTTATCTTGTTGGTCCACCACACTCTCACCCTGTTCCTCTGAAGTCTGTTTGAGTTCAGCAGCAGCAGTTCCAGCCGCAAGTGCCCAAGAAGCAGACCACCAGACAGAAGTTACTCAAAGATTTTTAGGTCTTACCCATGCTGGCAGGGTATATGGATAGGGAAGCATTGCTCATGCTCTGCTTTAAGTTGCTTGTGACCAGATGTTCTGTGGTGCTTCTGGCTACATGGTGCAGCTGAGGCTGTGACCTTCTGGGAAAGCATTCAAATTTGTTGTTATTGTAAATCCAACCCTGGTTACTGTGACCTCAGGCTGTATCCTGTTCCATGCCCTGACTGTACAAGGAGTCCATGCAGGACTTTGCAAGAAACACTGGCATGGTTTTTACAAGTGGGTTGCTGGTTAATGGAGTGTGCTCAAGAGTTCTACAAACCTGTGCACTAGCTTGTGTTTTCTTTAATAGGACCTTGCAAGAAAGAGGAGGTAAGAATCATAGAATGGATTGGGTTGGAAGGGACCTTAAAGATCATCTAGTTCCAACCCCCCTGCCATAGGCAGGGATGCCTCTTGCAATTTACATCCATTATTCCCAGTCCTGCCATCACATATCATATTAAAAAGTCCTACCCCTGCCTTTCTTTAGGCCCCCTTCAGGTATTGAGAAGCTACTCTGAGGTCCCACATGAATTTGGAAACATCTTAGAAGGTTGTATGTATTTTCTGGAGGAAGTTTAGGGATCTTCCCTCACAGAAGTTTCCATACACCTCTATGCTTGATAAATATTTCTTCCTTAAATGCAACTTTGGTATCCCCTCTGTTTTTGCATTCTGATGACTGTGCCTGTGTTTTTGAGAATGCTCTTTATGCTTTCTTACTATACCACTGTGAAATGTCTTGATAGGCTTTGATTTGCATTTTTTTTCCTTTTCTGTCTTCCCATCCCAATTTTCAGATTCCTTTTGTCCTCAGAAATTAAATAATTTTTGGCAGCAAAGCCTCTGCCTTGTTGGGAACCAAATGTCCTTTTCAGCTGTGTCCTCTTGCTTCATCCCCCAGGCCAGGCTCCCTGACAGGTCCCCTTGGGATGGCAGCAGGACCCACTGAGGAGTAGAGGGAGTGCTTTTACTAATGGCAGTGCCAGGGAGGGGACACTGGGACCACCAGTCCCCCTTGACTCCCCTGTGGCAGTCTGGGCCATGCCACAAGCAGAGTGCCAGTGTCAGGCAGCCAGCAAAGAGTCCACAAAGCAGAGGAGCAGCCATCTGCTGCCAAGTATCATCTCCTTATGATCTGTGTCCCTCTAAGAAACCCTGCAGTACACCCCCAGCATCCAGATTTTTCACTGCCCCACCACATCAGCAGGAGGTTTTCTGCTGGGGCTGGTAGCTTCCTACACCCCTACATGGTCTTGGGTGATGTGAGGGCTTGCTGTCCCCCTTCTGCAGTGAGCAGGAAGCTCCTTGGACACCATGCCAGGCAGACGGACTTTACAGAGCTGGAAGAGCAGCCAGAAGAGCTCATTGGGTAGCTGGACCAAGCCAAGCCATCAGGGCTGTATGGGCAATCATAAGCTCTCCTCCGACCTTCACCCAAATGTGTCCATGCTGGGGTTACCTGAGTCATTCCCTGTCTCTGGAAATGTTTAAGGCCAGGATGGATGAAGCATTGATCAAACTGGTGTAGTGGGAGGTATCCCTGTCCATGGCAGGGGGGTTGGAACTACATGATCTTTAAGATCCCTTCCAACCTAAGCCGTTCTATTCTTTTAAGAGAAAATGAGAAGAAAAGTATTTAGTTTCGTTGTGTGTTAATTTAAACAATACTGTTAGCTTTTGGCAAGAAAATCCAGTGGCTCTCCATTTAACATGGACCTTTATTGTAACAATTGGGTGAAAACTAGAACACAGGATATTCCCCAGAAATACAAGAAAAAACTTTCACAGTGAAGGTGGCAGAACACTGGAACAGGCTGCCCAGAGAGGGTGTGGAGTCTCCTTCTCTAGAGACATTCAAAACCCACCTGGATGCCCTCCTGTGTGACCTGGTCTAGGTGTTTCTGCTCTGGCAGGGGGATTGGACCAGATGATCTCTTGAGGTCCCTTCCAGTTCCTGACATTCTGTGATTCCTTTGAAACCTAACCACTGTATGATTCTCTTTATGGACCATTCCACTTGTGAGGCTGTTACTAATTTCTTGTTGCTGTTGTGAAAATCCCATTCCACTTGGACCACTTCACTACCTGCATGCCGGTCCCTTCAACACACAGTAGGAACACTAAGGATTACAGCAAAACACATAGGATCAATTGAGCTTGTTCCTCAGTTAAGAAGAACCACAGCAGAACATCTGTTCTGATCCACCTGGTTTTTATGCTTACATCAGCCACTTAGAGCTGGTGAGGTCTTTAAGTGCTGCACCCTGTGGATTTTGTCCTGTGCCATCAGCCTCACTGCAAGGGACAGGCATGGCTTGCCCTGGAAGTGGGAACAGTACAGTTCCACAGGGACCAGGCTGGACAATGGTTCAGAAAAATGTTGCTATTCAAATGTGTCCCAGCACACAGAAAGCACGAATGACTGTTTCATACTGCACAGATTCCCTCTTTGTGACTTATCCCAGGAGAAGGTCAGTGCCTGCTGCTTCTTCCACTCCTGCCATTCCACAAGAGGAAGAAACAATGTAGGGACAGGATGCCATTGCTCTGACTGGTTTGCTGTCACTGTGCAGCCAGGCTGTCTGTGGAAAGGCAGTGCTGCCTGCTCCTTGTGCTGTAAGACCAGAGAATGTGTCCCCTGTTGATGCAAACCCTGCCTCTGACAAGCTGGGTGGTCTCAGTGGAGACTTTTAACCTCTCTGCACTTCTGCTTCCCTTATGTATTAAAATGAAGATAGTCATAATTAAGAGTTTCACAGAGTACTGCATTTTCTTGTCCGTGAAGTACTTTGAAGGGATAAAGAACTTAGTGCTGTTGAAGCTTTTCAAATGCAGCTGTATTTCATTACGTGCACAAGGGGTGATATATTGGTTTAGAAATATATTTGAAACTCTTGATAATTAGGAAGTCAGGCAATGGCAATTAATGCTTTCAGACGTAGTGTTACTGCTCCTCTCCAAACTGTAGCTCATTTCAAATGCTAGCCCTATAATTTATTAGCAATATTTAATACCTCAGTGACCATAAAACTTGGTGTTTTATTACCACTGATTACCATACGTTTGATGTTCTGCCCAGTGTTACACAATCCAAAACAAATTACTCTCAGGAAGCTGGATATTATATAAATAGAGAAAAAGCAATAAATAATGCATTGGAGAAACTTTTTTTTTTTTTTCTGTGGGTTCTAACATGCCACAATCTCTTCAAGTGACAGATTTCTGAGGCAATTTCTCAGTCCTCCAGGAGCTTTAGCACTGAAGAACACACTTGACACCATGCTGGCTACTACCCTTGCTGCCAGTTTGCTGGTGTCTCCTGGCATCCTGTCAGCCTTTGGTACCCTGAGCTACTCCTGCTCCACCAGAGGAAACTTGGAGTTGCTTCATTAGTGTGTCTTCAGTTGTGATGTTCTCCTTAATAAGCTACAGATGTGTGAGAAACAGAAAGGCTCTTTCATATTTTGGGATGCTTTTTTCCCTCCCTCTCCTCAATCTGGCATTAAGAAAAAAAAGAAGAAAAACTTTACAAATGGATTTATATTTGGTTATCCTCAGCCAACTTAAGGCACAGCTTAGATAAGAGTGAGGAGAGGGGAAAGCTGACTGACTTAGGGGCTGTGAATTGTTCAGAATCATATTTTTTTCAGTTTGGTGTGATAGGTAATGGCAGAAAACCACAGCCTATCTCTTTAGGTTTTCATTGGTTGTGCCCAAATATATGTGCAGGTACTAATGGTTTCAGTCAGGGCTAAGAAATTAAACTGAGGGAGATCCAATGAAGTAGCTGATTTACGCCTATTCAACCCCAGAGCTTGTTTTTGCTACTGATCTCCAGTTCCACCTCTCCTGAGACTAGAGTCCACATTATTAAGACCTAATAGATGTGCCCAGGAAAAGCTCAGGTCAGCAGTGCTTCCTCTTCCATTCTAGAGAGCTAGAAGCTGCCACTTGTAGAAAATGAGGATTTTGTTTTTCTTTAGAGAAGAGAAGGCTCAGGGGGGACCACATAGCTTATCAATACCTGAAGGGGGTAGGACTTTTTAATAGGATATGTGGTGGAAGGACTAGGAGTAATGGAGGCAAATTGGAAGAGGGAAGATTTAGGCTGGATATAAGAAAGAAATTCTTTGCTGTGAGGGTGGCGAGACACTGGAAGAGGTTCCCCAGAGAGGTTGTGGATGCCCCCTCTCTGGAGGTGTTTAAGGCCAGGCTGGACAAGGCACTGAGCAATCTGATCTAGTAGAAGGTGTCCCTGCCTATGGCAGAGGAGTTGGAACCAGATGATTTTTAAGGTCCTTTCCAACCCAAGCCTATAATTTTCACTGGGGAAAGGGGAACAATAATGTTTAAGTCAGTTTGTTTTATTTTTTCTGGGAAAATAAGAAAGCAAGTATTGCAGAGCAATCCATCTTCCTGTGGCAATATCTATTTGTACAGAAGAGGCTTTGCTGGAGCAGGCAGATGCTGCTCAAATATAAAATATTGTTTGCCATTCTGAAGGATTTACTGCTGGGATCATTGATGTAGAAGTGGGAAACGGGGAAAAAGAAATGGTGAAATGATGCAAATAGACAAGTTTCTAGCTGCTGTAATCCAGGCTGGGCTCAAACATGGTGAGTGGCTTAATGGCTTCTTTGACACTTTTCCTCAGCCACAAGGTATTTGGAAAAAAGCATCAACCTCAAAAATGTACTGACTGCACACCATAAATCTTTGCCACAAAACTTTCCCTTGTACTTAGCATATTCTATCAACTGGAAGTGCATCCACTGGATCCTGATTTTTAAAATTGGTTTGTCTCATACAAAACCAAATCTTTCTCTCCTTTTAATTAAACAGAAAAATGAGAAAATTTCTGTTAGAGTCAAGCTGGACAATTTCTTTCACCTGCAAACAAAAGGATTGATTTCAGTTTTGGACTACTTTCTTCCTTAGCCTCACAAAGACCAACCTTTAGAAGAAAAAAACATTGCAGGATGACAATTGAAAATTTGGTTTCAAAAATGAAAAAAAAAATGCAAAAAACACTTCAAGTGTGAAATTTGTCAGGTTTTGTTCCCTGGCTTTTGAACAAACCCAGATTTTTGAAGGATTTACTAACAGAAGTGTTGAATGTCTATTCACAAGCCATCTGATAAGCCATTTCCAACAGCAGACCTAAGCACTTCCCTCTTCAAGGAGCTTTCTGGTAGATCAGGAGATGAGAAAATGAAGTTTTTGAACCCATATCACAGGCTATTTACTACAAATCTTCACGTTTTCACATCTCCCTTCTTATTGGAGTTATATAAGACAATTTTCTGTGGTCACCAGGGAAAAGGGTGAAACTTCTGTCTTGCTGTGACTGTGCCATGTGTGAACCAGAGTCCAGATGCTTCTAACCCTCTCTTGCACACTTGGTATGTAAAAACCTGGCACTTGCACAAATGTAGGCAATTTCTACCTACCTTTTCCAGTCCTGGAAAATTCAGAAGGTGAGAAAAGCCAGGAGTTTTTGTTGCAGCCTGTGCTAAAGCACAGGACACCCAGCTCTTTCTCAGTACCTCCAATCTGAGAGATTTCTCCCTCTAGAACCCTTCTTGTGAACATCTGCTAATTTCTCTTGGAAATATCAAAAAATGAGGCTGTGAAAACACCAATTAAAAATGCACAAAGAATTGCTGGTGCCTTGTTTAGCATTCGCCGAGGCAGATGAGAGATTTGGGCGCCAAAAAGATAAAAGGATTTTGACACTGTGATTTATATGTTAAGAAGCCCCNTGGTATTTTTATGTTTAAAAAGCCCCCCCCCCCCCGTCTCCCCCATTCTCTCTTTATTTTTCAAACTCCCCCAAGTCCCACTGCCCTGCAGCATTTCTTTTTGAGAGAGGCTAAAGCAACTGTCTATTTTCTCATGAGTACATGTCAGTGCCCGTTCCTTAACTCTGCATCTGGTTTAAGTGTGTTCAGGTGACTCAACTTGGTGTTTGGCTTTTTCTCTTTCTTAATTTATCAGCAACAACATTATGTGGAATCCTTTTTTTTTTTCACCCCTCCTAATCTATGAACCTGGAAAGTGGCCCTGAAGTGAGCAAGTAATGAGATATTAGGATGGTGAGAGGAAATGCTCTTTCATAACAGTTTGATGATGTGTCCAGTTCTGGAGCC
>VZTY01024064.1:52760-99285 GCA_013400935.1 Turnix velox | reverse complement strand
TTTACTCTGCTCTTGTGAGACTCCATCTGGAGTACTGTATCCATCTCTGGTGCCCTCGGCACAAGAAAGATAGGGACTTATTGGAGAGAGTCCAGAGAAGGGCCATAAGGATGATCAAGGAGCTTGGAGCCCCTATGCTATGAGGACAGGCTGAGAGAGTTTGAGCTGTTTAGCCTGGAGAGAAGTTTCTGGGGAGACATCCTAGCAGCCTATCAGTACCTGAAGCTACAGGAAAGCCGTTTGTGTGATAGGACAAGGGGCAGTGATTTTTAAACAAGTGCAGGGCAGATTTAGATTAGATGTTTGAAAGAAATTCTTCAGCCATGAGGGTGGTGAGGCACTGGAACAGGTTGCCCAGTGAGATGGTGGAGGCCCCATTCCTGGAAGCATTCAAGGCCAGGCTTTTGATGAGGTTCTGAGCAACCTGATCTAATGCAAGATGTATTTGCCTGCTACAGGGGTGTTGGACTAGGTGACCTTTGAAAGTCCCTTCCAAATCTATGATTCTATAATTTTGTGCTGGACACTGGAATGCTTTGACCTAATAATGATGTGGTTAAATAAAATAATTACTTTTTATTTTTACTGACAACATCTCATTTGTAAAAGTAGGTTGGACACATCTTGTTGGACAAATATTCATGATTCAAATAAAGATGACATGCTCCTTGCCTTTCCACCCTTAAACAAAGAAAACATTCCAGGTTGCCACAGGAACAAGTTAGAGTTCTTCTCTGAAAAGTCACTTTTTAGATCAAAACTACTGGGAAAAAAAGTCTCTTATAGATGATGAGAAATTTAGCTAGAAGAAATTTAGTAGAGATGATTTAAGGGGGGTTGGTTTCAATTTTCATTAGACTAGTGTCATGTTGGGATCAGAGAGCTTATTATCACCCACAGCCTCTGAAGTAAATGTGCTGGAAGCATCTCTCCACCCTGTTGTGGGGAAGTTGAGGTGCTTTCTGGAGTCATCTGGCTGGCAGGAAGCAAATTTAAGCTTTCAGACTAAAATAAAGGAAGGGACTTGTTGGTTCTTTTTTCATTGTCCCTCATTTTAATGCAGGTTGGTTCACTTTGTCAAGAACATGATGCTCTGCTACTGACCATGGCATTGGCTGAAGGTCAGGGAAGTTTGCAGGACATTTGCAGGAAGAAAAATATCTGTCGTGAGACATCTAGTGAGATCTTGGACACTGAAAGCTTGTGTTCTGTAATGAGACATTTTAAAATACAGCAGTTAAGTGGAGGTGCCCCAGAAAAGAAAAAAGAAATCCCTTTTAAGATGACACAGGAGTAAAATCATGTCCATACTGAGTTTAAAAGCAAAGTACACAGAAATCAGCAAAGCTTGAATTTCACCTTTTTTTCTTTCTGTTAGATTTTGGAAAAGTCTCCAAGTGTTTCTAAGGACTTTTTTTTTTTATCTCCCTTTGTTTTTCCTGTATTATCATCCTGAATTATCATCTGATGTCATTGAGAAAAGAGAGGTCTGAGATAGTGAATTGTTCCCTGGGTAGATGGGTGTGTGGCAGGTGGGTCTCTGGCCTGATGAGCTGTTCCTCTGGCACTCCTCATCCCTGATGCAGGTCTCCTCCCTCTCCATCAACAGTGGAGTGACTCTGTGGAGGGGACTCAGAAACTGGACTGGCAAGAAGGAAAGCAAGAAAAAGGTTGGCAACACATCATATAGGTATTTCTGTGTCTCCACAAGAGTACCTGGGTTTTGCCTTTGCTGTACTCTGCCATGCCTGGGTTCAATCAACCCAAGTGTCAATGATCATGGGACTGCAGTAGAGAAGAGACCATGGGAGCAGGAGGCCATGGCAGCCTTCCTGGCAGGAGCCTGGAGCAGCTAGAAAGTGGTCCCCTCTCCCTGTGCTGCCAGGAGAGAGGCCCAGAGACAGAGCTGCCCTGGAAGGACAGGGATGCAGCATCCAGGCTGCCCTGCTGCTCTAGGCATTGGCATCCACTGCCTTAAAAGCACAGAGTTCTCTGCAAACTTTGAAGCCCTTTTGTTTGTCTGCTCTGAGATGCCTTTGAATCCAGGATGTAACTTGGTACTGGTTTTTTTTTTTTGAACAGGCTACAGAGAGTGGGGGGTTGTTGTCACACCTTCTCCCACTATTTACTTTTGCAGCATGTACAGTTTCCACCATTGCTCAGAACAAATTCAAGAATTATCTGCAGAAAACTCTACAAATCAGGTGAAGCCATTTGTTTATAGTTCAGAGTGAGGCATGAAAAACAATGGGTTGAGTAAAGCATGAAAGTAGATCAATCCCAACCCCATTTCAACTTCCTCTCCTTCAAGATCACTTTGAACCTACAGTAATTATGATTCTTTCTGCTAGCTTAAATCACCCTTGCCCTCATTAGAGCTGTGCAGAGTGACCATTTTCCATTTCATGAGTTGCCACGTGTAAAAGCTGCTGTGTTTGCAAGTATTCAGGCATACCTGGCTGCACTACACAAGTCATAAGTGATAACAGTCATAATTAATATCCATTATACACCTTCCATATACACTGACATCACTGATAACATCAAGCGCAATTCATGTGGTGCTATGAACAGCAAGCTTCGGTCTCTTCTGAGGCGTCCTAGACATGGGATAGTTGAATTTGAAAGGGTTGAATCTGCAAGGAAAAGGACTATATTAAGCACTTGCCTCAAATAGTTTGAGGTGACACAAATTACCTGAGGCCGTATCAAAATTATACCAATTCTGCAGGCTTAGGATACAAAGAAAAAGTAGTCGGTTCTTAGCCAGCCAAGACTCCTTAAGAGGTTAAAACTTCATTGATAATTTTAAAATTAAATGTTAGATTCTTTGGAAATACCTACTGCTCCAGCCTGTTTCTCTGGAACCTATGATCCTGGTCATAGATGTCAGTACCTTTTCACACACCAAGAAACCCCTTCTCGCATATAAAGAAGATACTGCTTTCTACAGTGCCATTTTGAAAAAGCAAAAGCAGACTTCTAGATGCATCTGAATTTATATCCCCTTTTTCAAGGCGGGATCTCAAAAATCTGCTTGTGACCTTCATCAGAAAAATGAATCCTATCTCTTTCTCCTGCCTTTAAAACTGAGAGATGCCTAAATGTTGCAACTGATGATAAGGCAAAAGTCCACCTTCACAGCAGAGGAAAAGAAAGACCTGGTATTCTTTAAATATCTTAATTGTCTCTCCTGTTATCAGTGGTGCTAAAACAGGGGTAATTTGGCCTCTTAATTATTCTGGAAAGAGCCCGAGCTCGAGATGACAGTTAAAAACACAAGAGTGCAAGCAGCATCCCCGAAAAGTCTAAATGGCTGCCTGGCAGTGTAAACTTTTGTACCCCTTTCATGCCGGTGGAGGTTAATCCCCCCCTCTCGATCCCTTGCCTTTCATATGCATGAAGAAGAGGAGATTTAGGGGCCGGGGGCGTGCGGCAGCGCGCGGCCGGGGGCAGCTGCGGGGCTGCCGGCGGGGAAGGGGCCGTCAGGGCGACCGGGGATGGGCCCACTGAGCGGAAAGAACAAACTCTCTGGACCCGTCTGACACGGCGGGTCAGGAGGTCACCCTGCGCCGGTGGAGGCAGCGCAGCAGATTGGAGGCTTGTGATGCCCCTCCGACATCATTTAGACAAACAAGCAGATGGCAGGTGTCAGCGGTGACAAAGAGCCATCTGTGCAGCGGGGACCATCCCCTCCATTCTCTCACAGGCTACTTCATTAAACCCTCACTTCAGAGTGACTGCGTTGTAGCCTTTAACCAACAGGACCCCCAGTTGCACGGGGTGGTGGGTTGTTTTGGGGCTTTTTTCCTGTCTTTTTTTATTATTTAAAGTCTGCATGCATTCTGCTCTTGACTACCTACAGGCAGCTGGTTTGTGCACCTTATTGCTACCAAAGGGGCAGGAGGAGAGGAAAAAGAAACACCTGACAAAAGCCTCTGTCCAAGCTCAAGAAAATTATGTTTGTGCAGAGCCGAACCTGTGACTGTCGACATGGCGGGGGTGTGTGTTAAAAATATCCTTGGGAATTATCTGAAGCTATGGGAGAGCCCAGAGGAGTTTCATGGGGAGGAGCGGCAGAGAGGGGCTGGGTGGGCCATCATGCAGAGCAATGGTGTCTGCAAGACTGTCTCTCTCATATTTTCTATCTTCGGGAAGCTGAGGCAGCTCCTCTGCTCCTCCAGAAACTCTACGGAAATGCCGTGTGGGGTGCTACCTCCCTCACCCCTGAGGAGGCATGGCTGGCAATGACAAACGGAAGTGCAATGAGACAGGGGCAGAGAGGGGGATGTCTGCTTGGATCCCTGCTCTGGAAGCCTCTGGTGGCAGCAGGACCAAGTACAGGTAACGAGGAGGAAGGGGCAGGGGTTGGGTGGGTGTGCCCCATGGTTTATTTATTTATTTGTCTGGCTGGTTTGTAGTGGGAGATCTGGGAACTTTCTAGGCCAGTGCGCCTCTGTGGCCAGTCATGCTGCGTTAGCCTCCCCTGCAGATCCTAGCAGAGAACGGCACCAGTGTCTCCTCTGAGGAGACCTGGTTGTCCCTAGGCAGCTCTGCCAGGCCTGATTGGGTGACTCCTGATGCCTTCCTACCAACAGCGAACTGGGAAAGGAGAAACCTCCCATGCACAGCAGCAGGGTGGGTGGGAAACATGCTGAGACACCTCTTCCACCCTTGTCCCACTCCATCTGGGACCATGTGCAGGCACCACAAAGCAGCACTCATAAGTAACTCATTAGGGGATGAGTTTTTCTGTGTGATGGATTTCAGGGTTAGTTCAAACAAAGCAAAAGCTATTCCCAAACTCCTGCCAAGTCCCTGATCAGGCTTGAACTGAAGATTTTAAGAGTGCTGGAACAGTTTATTTTTTGTTTGTTTGTTTAAATGAGTCTCTGCACTTTCTGGTTTCAACTAGGGAAGTGGAGATGGGAGCACTGAAAAGATAAATCAAAAGTTGTTCTTGCATTGCCACTGTTTTTTGCAGTACCAAAGAGAACTGGAAATATCCTAAGAATGAGCACTGTGCAAGAGCTTTCAGCCGGAGGATATTTAGAGCAACCATTTGCTCAGCTGAGCTGGTTGAAGCCAATGGTTTTCTTCTCCAGGAATCAGCACTCACCTGGGTAATTACCCTGTGTCTGATGACAACACAAGTCACAATCATTCTTCTTATAAGGCCTGCCTATAGTTGCAGTTTGTGATTTATTGGACGTGACCTTATGCCTTTATATGAAACCGTTCCAAACAACAATTTAAGTAGAGCGGGCCGGGTCCTTCCCCAAGCCCTTCTTTGTATCAAGGCATGAAAAGTGGGAAGGAATAGAAAAGCCTTTTTCAGCAGCAACTACATCTGGCTTTTAGAGTGACAACATCAGATCTTTTATTAGTCTATAAACATTGGAGTCCTCTGGGGAGTTGTCCAGATCCACTTACAGCCTCTGTGTGACAGAAGCGATGCTTGGAGTAAGGCAGCATCCGTGGAGGAAGTTTGGCTTCCCTCTTAATAGAAAAAGGCTCCTGGGACAGGCACAAAAGGCTGAACAGTTACACACAGGAAACCTTTTAGTGCCAGTAGTCACTCCCTTCGGTGGAGAGGAAATGGATGGTCGTCTAAGGGAAAGGGGCTAACTTTTTCCATCCTATTAGTGTGTTTACTTCTGCCAGTTCCTAGTAAAATCATATCTCTTTGGCTAGTTTTAGAATAAAATCGTGGCATGTACCATCCTTCTTATCGGCCTGGCTGAGCTTCAAGTGGCTTCATCACTAAACATTCACTCCACAGTTTTGTGGGCACACCGCCACACTAGTCAGATAATTCTCTGCAAAACAACCTTCTTTTTGCCAATGGCTTCCTGTTTCTCATGATAATAAGGTGAAATGTCCTTATTCCTGACAGCTCATGAAACAATGTAAAACCAAAGCTAATGAATTCCCACCCAAGAAGTGGAAGAGAAGCAGCAGATGACCAGCCTCTAGGTAGAATTTGGAGATGTGACTGCCAGGCGTGTGTGTGAGCCCACACTTGCATATGAATGAAATACAGTTTAATCTCTTAATTGGTATGTTCCAATAGAAACATTGAGATATTTTTAATACAAACAGGTTTTACCAGTAAGCAGCAGCAATTCCTATCTGCTTATCACAATCTTGGCTTTTAACTGTTTCATTTCTGCTGGCTTCAGTCTTTCCATCAACAAAAGATGTGGGATTCCTACAGAACATTATTGTATGGTAATCTGATTTACATGGCTACAGGGATAATCATGAAGCCTCAACTAGGAAGTCAGTAATTGAATGATGGCATTCCCTTCCGGAGGTGGAATGTTTTCCTCTGCTGATTCCCATCCTTTTGGTTTCACCATCTTCACTAAGCAGCAATACAAGAAGAAATTTCATCAGGCAAAGACTCAAGCAAGGTGTTGCAGTCCAGCTTCCCTGTCTTATCCCAGAAGGATAAGGCTCAGGAAGAGGCATTTAGAATAGCTCAATACCAACCAGAGTTTAATGACCTGAACACATTGTCAGTATAACTCTGACATTACTTTTAAGGAGAGTCTATCTTGTCTGATTGATGTAAAAGGGGTCAGGGTTGCAGCTCAGTATCCTCCTTTGGACAAATTAGTATCCATAGACACAATCAAGCCCTCAAATATTCACAGCTGTGGTTCAAATGAAGTCTATTAATGAAATGCAAATTCAATAAGACAGTTACATGATCAGCATCAGCTCATTAAGGCATGCCGAGGTCTGTCTTTGTTAGAGCTTCCTAAAGCTCCCCTGAACTTTGGTGGAGTTACCCTGGGCTGAATGCTGGCAGGCTCCAGGCATGGTTTGGCCCAGACAGCCAGTTGGGGTAGGTGATGTGATATCCTGCACTGTGCCACCACATTGGTGGCCCTTGGGATGACAAAAGCAGCTGATGATCGGGCTTGCTGGCTCTTAAGGAGGAGAGAGGGAGTGGGTTTTTTCTCTTCCATCCTGCCATGAAATCAGTAGGAGGCCCATCAAAGGTGCAAGGTGACCTTATGCTAAACAAAAACCCCAAATCCTAAGACCAGAATCAGGGTTACACTTAGGAGTTTCCCTGAAGAGGCTCTCAACTTGTATTTGCAGGGTTCTTGAAGTCACTGTGCTTTCCTCGGTCATGGGAGGCAGTCTAAAGGGTGTCAGGCAGCTGACTTGCTACCTTCCTGACCCCATTTCACAATGTCTGTGCTTCTGTGAAAGGGTTTCCCCCAGACAAAGCACGAGGGATGCACAGTTCTCACATCCAAGGTTTTTTTTCTTTCTTTCTTTTTCTTTTCTTAGCCCCAGCAAATGTGGCGATGTTTGACAGGTCTGACCTGCTCAGCTGTAATGAGCCACTGGGAGAAAAGGCACAAATGCAGTTACCTCTTGCCACATCTTGCTGCTGGGAGATGAACTTTGCTACTCTGCCTTGGCTTTAACAAATGCCCCTCAATGTATCTCAGTGCAAATGTGGTTCCTTTTCATTTTCAAATAGGGACAAATCCAGTATGTTGGATTAGAAATTTCTCATCACTGACAAAAGTGGAGAGGAAAAAAAAGCCATGTAAAGTTCAAGAGGAGGGCAGAGGGAAGAATGAAAGCAAAACAAATTAGCAAGAGTCAGATTCTGCTTTTGTCATAGGTAGAGTTTTGTAATAATTTGTATTTTAGATTTTTTTTTTCCAAGAGACAAACACAGCATAAGGAAATAAGAGTTTTGTATTGATGTTATTTATATTAATGCCTTCCATAGCTGGTTGTCCACAATAAACAGGAGTGCAAAAATGCAGACATGCTTACAAAGAAAAAAACCCAACCCTTAGAAAGTCAGATTTTTGGAGTGTAGGTTCTGCTCTTTGAGTTTCAGCATTATACATCTAAAATTAGTTTGGGTTAGATTTATCATGTGTAGTAACAACTGAGCATTTGCCTAGGGGCATACCAAATCCTGGAAAATAAAATATATACAATAAATAAAATTTTATACATACAGTGCACTCAGGACAGATTTACAGTAGCAGGTTGTAGCCTCTTTTTCTACTAGAATCTTGTGATCTGGGTCACGGGAGGAGAGGACTGGATTTTGAAGAAGAAAATGAAAAAGAAGATGAAACTCTGCTTTGAAAAAGAAAAATACTTATCCAAACTGAAGGAATTCCCTATGAGAGTAGCAGGACTGATAAGAGGGTAAGCAAATATGATCTGTGGGGACAGTTTGAAGGAATTGGAATTAGTTTGGAAAAGCCAAGCCTGAAGGGAGAACATGATAGCAGCCCTTAGATAAGCAAGGTTAATAGAGGAGAGATACTGATTTATTGTGTATTAAGAGAGATGTAAGCTCGGAAAAGCAAGCTAATTGTAGACATGAGAAGCAATGGTTCAGGGTAGTGGTCAGCCCTCACTCAGTGTAAGTTCAAAGCAGTGAAGAGATGTTTTCTGGGCTCTTCACATGCCCTTGGAGTGTAGAGAAGCCAGTTTGTCTCCTCATTCACCTTGCCATGCTGCAATAAAAACAGCTTTGGTGAGGACATATGGAGGCAGTCAGTAGGAACCCACAAGATGAGGAGGGGAATTTTGTAGTTGTGACTGTAAAAGCATGCAAGGCACAGAAACTCCCATCATGAGTGTAAGGTTAGAAGTTAATTTCAAATCAGACCCCTAAGGTAATCACTTCATTTTTGAGAGTCTGCTTGGCAAATTCCTCTTAACCTCATTGTTTGCTCTTACCCTCCTGTATTTAATCTATGTGCCACCTTTGGACAGTTGCTAAAATCATCTAGTCTGGAATCAACATAGTATGGCTGTGGTATCCAACCTCAGAAGCAGCTGCAGCAAACAAACAGTTTGTACATGCTCAGACTATAGTTTCCATTCATGTATTGACCAGAATGTGCTCGGAGCACTGACTGAATGACTTTGGTAACTGATGCAATCATAAAAGCCAGAGAACCCTCTCAAACGATTGGTGAGTAGTAATCAACATAAAACAAGTAAAACAACGTGTTGACTGTATGGTTTGCTAAAAATACCCATCTCGGCTTTAGCTGTCATCACATGTCTCCTCTAATCCTACAAGTGGCGTGTGAAGAGTTACCCTAATGCCCCTGCACTGATTCCTCACTCCCAGCTCACAGAGCTGTGTGCCTGAGGAGCTGCAAGCAGATTGCCAAGCAAAGCCAAATTTGCTCCCCAGACTTTACGCAATCAGCTGCTGCTCCCACTGTTTTGTCATCAACTCAGCTGCAGCCTTCCCCATAGCACATGCTGGAGCAACCCAAAGTGTCACACTTTCAATGGAGGCTTTCACTAGTTACCAACGGTCAAGTTATACCATGTCAGAAGTGCCTTAAGTGTCAAGCTCCCACTGAAGAACAACTTAGGAAAACATAAAAATACCACACTAAAAGGTATTAGGGAGGCAGTAATATTTGTCATGATGCCAAATTCTTACCAGAGTTATGTGGTGTGTGCATATTAGAAACTAAAATCTCCTGTTTGCACCTTATCATGCAACAGCAAAGACATTATATGTGTACTTTTTTAACTGCTTTACTGCAAACAGGACATTCATCTGAGACATGTTGACTATATCTGTGGAAGCAATGTGTGTCTTTGCATCACAGTTCTTTCAATATGGAGTCTTTTCAAAATTAAGTATGTCTTCTCAATACTATTTGTATCTATTTGGTAAACAGGTTTAAGGAACTCTTGCATGGACTGACAGGCAGATCTGACAACTTCATTGCAAAGGTGGTTGGAAAGGTATTTGTTGTATATAGAGTCTGTCGTTCCTTCAGCGGCAATGGAAGTAAGCCTGAACTAGACCTTCAGTAAGGGTCACTGGAGCTGCACACCTGCAAGATCTTTAAAATTAAAGGAGACTGGTTGCAGAGTGCGTTTTCTGTAGCTGCAGCAGGTTTTCCATCCAGAGAGAAAAGAGGTTGGAAGCCCCATCTCTAACAGTGGGATGCCAGTAAATGAAAGCATAATTGAAATACAGGTTATTGTAGAAACAGTGCTCCCTCATCCATACCCATCCTTCCCTCCATATCTCTCTGTCTTTTCCTTCCTTCCTTCCTTCCTTCCTTCCTTCCTTCCTTCCTTCCTTCCTTCCTTCCTTCCTTCCTTCCTTCCTTCCTTCACTCCCTCCTTCTCTTCCATCTCTGAAGAGGCCACCTTAGGAACAATACCGGTTGTGATGCTGCACTCACCTCCACTCAGGCTCAGGCAGGGTGGAAATCCCCTCTTGGTCCCCATAGAAAAAGACTGGTTGATGCATCTATCCCAAATGGCACTCTTGGTTCATAGAGTACTCCACTGCCAAGTTATTTCACCCTGAAATAACAGGCCTGCAAAAGTCTCTATCTCCAGAGTTGTCCTGAACGCCAGTGTTGTTTGCTCTTGGGGCAAACATCTTCTGCTGATCTTTGACAGTGATCATCAGTGATCACCTACCTTTTGAAAAATGCAACAGATAGTTGGGGGGAAAAGTGAAGAAAATGTCCCCTGAATACTGGAGAGAGAAAACTCAGACTTGGTATTTCAACTAAACAGCTTACAATTCATGCCACAAAATTGTGTTTTTAAAACTCCAGTGAGAAATAAATAGAAAATGAGTATCCAGATATTCTGTGCATCTCCAGAAGATACAAGGCTCTTGGGAGCTAGTAGTGGAGAATCCTATAAAACTGTTAGAATATTGTTTTCAAATATTTGATATCTTGTGTTAAAAGTGTTTTCCACTGTTTTTTTTTTGGTGCTTTACTAATGACTGTTATCTTCATTCATGAAAAGGAACATAACTTTACAGTAGTACTGCTTTTGTCACACAGGTGCACATACACCTCCTGAGAGGGAGGCACTGTCAGTGCCAAAATCCTACTGAAATATTTGTTCAACTCATTGTTGAACTCTTGGACATAGTTCTAGTAGCCCTCTTACAGGGATCTGGCTTCCTTGTGGTTTTAAGCAGAAAGAAGCAGAAATAGAGCTAAAATTCCCCTATACTGCCATAGTCCTTACCCTGCAACCACCAGTGACTTTCTGTGTTTCAGTTTTCTGAAGCCATAGCCAGGAAAAATACGTTATTCAAGTAATTACAGCCTCAGGGGTAACATCATTGCAACAACAGAAAGTGTGTTTTACATCTAGTGTGTTTTAAACTGAAACTGGAGGTAGGATCCAACCTTGAGCAGGACAGAAAGGGGAAAGAGAGTGGGGAGAGGGAAGAAAGGGATCTGAGCATGAAAGCGAAGAAAGGAAAATGAGATGCTGAAGAACAGAAGGAAAGGAAGCAAAGGAAATAGAAGATGAAAAGGGAGAGGCATTATAGAGAAGTTACACAAAAGGGAAGAAGGAAGGGCAATTTCCCTTACCAAGTAGTTAATTTATGTAATTTAATGGAACCGTTAATTAACTCTTTCCCTTCTAATGGTTTTCCTTATTTTGAAGCTGACCTGCTAAGGTACTCCCCCCATCCTGATGCCCTGCTGAGCAATGACCTGCAGCCCAGCTCACCCATGCAAAGCAAGGGCCTGGTACCAACTTCCCATGCTCAGCACATTTATTTTTGGATGAAGTCTCGTGTTGCACAGCCCTGTGCTTACCATTGGAGGGGATGAGGCACTGCTAGGTAGCAACTGGGGGTGTGCATAGGCATGAGGAGGAGAGAAGGAGTGTGGGAGGTTGGTCCCTCCATTGCAGGGCTGATATGTGTAGAACAGGAGGATTTAGAGCTTCCCTTTCTTGGCCTCCAGTGCCCACTTCCAGCTTACTTTGTAATGACATAGTATTTGCAGCGTGCCACACCACATTCTGCTCTGTCCTGTCAGTGTAGCTTCATCCCACCTGGGAGAGGCACTTGGACCCCCCCTATCAGTGTGTATCGGCTGTCACCTGATGAATGGCTCCAAACCAATTTGTCCCTTCTTAGGGCCCTGCATTAACCTCTTCACTGTCTAGGGCCTGCCTCTTGGTGTCTTAGTAAATGAGGCACTGCCTGTGCATGGCTGTTCTTCTGTGTAGGAAGGAGGAGCAGCTCAGGTTGAGGACTGAGCTTGAAGGCTTGAAAATAGAACTAAAATGAGTTTAGGACCCAGGGAAATTTGGACAGAGTGCAAGTGATGAGTCCAGGAGGCCATGCAGCCAGTCTTTGCAGTTATATGGTTTTCCAGGGCACAGAGATGACAAAAGAGGAGTTGACATCACATTTACTTTGCTGAGTTCGATCCTATGTTCTTTGGTTTTGTTGCTCTGCCTTTGTGTGCAGCCTCTGCTGGCACTGGGATCTCCCTCTCTCCCTGCCCTGGGGGAGAGAGGGGCATGTTTTCTTTAAACTTTCCTTCTCCTCTGTGACAGTTTCCATTAGTGGTTTGACACCCCTGTGCTTCTTCCATGAGGGCCTTGCCTTTACCCTGTCTTTAATCATGTTGTCATATGATAATAGGATCAAAAGGAAGAACGCTGAGTCTTGCCCTTCTGGAGTGCTTTACGTTCACCCTAATAAACAGCTTGTGCTTGGGATTGTGTTGCAGCTGGCCTGCCCTCAGCCCCATCCTTACTGTGTTTGTGCTTGTGCTTGTGCTGAACTTTAACCACAGTGCTGTCTGCCCTTAGAAGCTGTCCCTAGACCAGCATCACTCTGCTGTAAAGAGCAATCTGTGCTACTGTGGTTTGAGTAAAATCATTATCAAGCAGACAGCACTCAGAAAAAAGTGATGGATTTTCCCATGTCTAGGCTCAGCAGAACTTGGTGAAAATGTTCAGCATGTGCATGTATGTGTATATAACCATGGGGAAAGGGGAGTTTAACTCACTGCCATGAGATCTTCTGTAAGACACAGCAGTGTCTTGAAGCACTGGGAATTATCACCAGTTTGATTTTGTTCTGTGCAAGGCATTTGCAGAAGACTGGCTTCCTTAAAATTCATACTCCTGAACCTGGCAATGACTTCTGGAACTACAGGAGCAGGTCATCTCACCTCTTCTGTGGTGTGACTGAGTCAGTGAATGGGAGGACTGATCAATATGTTGTTTTTACTTGCATTTCAGTAGCCTTGAGAGAACCCAGTCAAGCCTAGGACCTCACTGAGTATTGATGCATGTAGGTGTGGGACCTGCCTAAAGGATCTTGCAGTCTCATTGAAAAGGCAGTTGTTGCTCCCACTACCATAGTTAACATGAAGAGAGGAGATCTGGTGGTGTTTGTGATTAATTCCAGTGAGTAAAGTTCAACTGTATCTCCTAACCTGTGGTGCAGGGCTTTGTCCAAAGTGGTGATCTCTCTTTCAAGTCTTGGAAAGAGTTTCCAGGTTTGTTTGAAAAACATTGGATGAAGAAACTCCAGTTAGCACTGTTTGAGCAGTTGCACACGTTCATACTGAAGCTGCTGAATCCAGCATTAGGCCTAAGTGCTCATTACCACTCTGCCTTTTCATAGTGGAAATACCTGTAGTTGCTGTAAAACAAATCAATCGTCACTTCTCTTCCAATAAGATTACTGTTTTAAATAGTTGAATAACTCTTTAGTCCTTGACTTTAAAACACGTTTCGCAAATTTCTAACTGCTAACAATTTTTGTGAAGTCTCTTCAGTTTATCTGTCTTTCTGAAATGTGGACATCAGAAGTCAGCACAGTGCCAAAGACATAACATCTCCACCTTCAAATCTCTTAGATATTTTGGATTTCGCTATTCAAGTGATTTATGAACTTTTTTCTTTTCTGCTTTGTGTGTGTCCCCATTTGAATATGAGTTTTAAATATTGTCTTAGTTTCTTCCAAATGCTTTCAACTTTGGTAGATGTAGTCTGCCTCCCTAATAATTTCTGCCATTTTAGCGTGCAATTTATATGTAGCTAGTTTATATATATGCACATCTATCTTTGTCTGTATGTGCCCTCAAATCCCTTGTAAAACACTGGTTTTTCTGAAGCAATAAAGACTTCTCCATTGAGTGCAGCTTCTGGAGCCAATATCCTCAAGCATTTTCTGCTTATTTTTAACAATTTTCTGTTTCAGCTATTTCTCCAAGCCAACTGGGCTCATAACCATTGTCAGTGTTGAGAAATATTCCCTTTAAAGAATCAAGTATCTATATATTATTGTTTTGGACTTCATGTTGTTTGCATAAAAAAGAGTAGTTAAATCACTGTTTCTTGTGTCCAAACAATCTCTTCCATTCCCATTTTTCCTCTATCTGTCAAGAGGAGCTCTATCCAGAAAAGTATTTCCGTATGTTACATTTTCTGAGTTAGAAAACTGCCTGTTAAAAATGCCAGGACTGATTTAGAATCAACTGTCCTGAGAACTTTGCTCTGTTGCATTCAGATTGTTTAATATTTTCATTTATTACACATAGGTCCTTACAAAGCTGATTTTCCTTCCCTTGTCCAGAGTCACCAAATATCCTCCTTTGTCCTTTATTTCCTGTTATTTAAGATCATTTACTCAATGGCATGGGGAATGACATTTTGTTGAATACAGGATGCTGCTTTTCCCATATCCTTTTATCCTAGCATTTCTAAAGAGATATTAATGTTTCAAACTTTTGAGTCTTCCCATGAATTTTCAATAATATTGACTGATTTTATGCCTAGAAGTGATCAGTTTCAATTTGTCTTCTTCCTCCAACTCCTGTTGTTAAAATGTGGACAATCTCTAAAGCACCCATGTACTGTAACCCATGATTTTCTGCAAGGCTTTCATTCTAGCTCTGGACGCTCAGGAGACACTTGCATAGTGTCCAGCATGTGAGAATTTGCCGACATGTAAGCAGCCAGCCTTCATAGATTTATCCATCATGGCATTTACCATAAGCGAGACAGTAACGATCTCATATATGCACATCAGAACCAGAGATCTCTATTCTGATTTCCAAGCTGTTTTCAGCAGCCCTTAGTGACACACAGGGTTTTTGCACAGCCTGCCTTTATGTGTGTAGGCTTTGCTTGGTGCTTTTGATAACATCAGGCTTCCTTTCAATACTAAAACAGGGTCGTTTAGAATCATCCAGATAACAGAAATAATGTTTGGTGTGAGCCAGGGTGATTAGAGCTGGCAGCAGCTCACCAGTAAAGAAAGTAAAAGAATACTATAGATAGTCTTTGCTGAAATAAAATCAAGGGGATTAGAGTTCACAGAAGCCCTTGTTTTGGTTTGAGACTATGTTATCTGCCAGGAGCATTCATTATCAACATGTTCTAAAATAAATAAATGACTCTTCACTAACAAGACATTGTGTAGAGATAAAGCATGTGTGGCATTCTATCAAATCCACAGGCAAATAGTGGCGTTCCTGGTCCATTTTTTGCTGATCTTTGTTTACTCCTTTCACTGCCTGGAAGGTTTGTTTCTCCAGGGACACGTCCTGCACAGGAGAGCATAGTGCCACTATCTTTCCTATTCGTTTTTCCCACACCCTGTGTTGATTTTCTTTTTAATTTTTTTTTAATTTTAACATGTAAAAGGAAACTCATCCTCTTAAATCAGTGGCTGTCTTAGAGAGAGCTGAAACAGAAGGAATATCACTCAAAGTCCCCTGAGCCCCTGTGAGCTGCAGTCTAGCTGTCAGCATCCTGGCAGATTTATGAGGATGGCTGTGACCGGCTTGAAAGGGCAGAGGGGAGAGAAGAAGAGATCCCAACCCATTAGTAATTCCCTGCAGGAAAGTGACAGAGCTGATGACATGCATGGAGGACACATTGTAGGAGGTGGGTCGAGGAAGACATTCCCATGCAAGAGAGATTTCCAGTCACTCCTAGTTCCAAGATTGGTTTCCACCAATAATCTGTTTCTAAACATCTCATCCTTTATGTCGTTTTCTGGTTTGTCTGATTTGGGCCGGATCCTGCATTGTTTTTGTTTTTGTCTGTAAGAGTAGAATACAGTAGAGGTCAGTAAGTTTTGCTGACATGAGTGCTTTGGCCCAGAACCAAAGAGAGTGCCCAGAGCCTGCAGCAAGATCATGGGTACCACAGTTGATCATCATAGAATAGTTTGGGTTGGAAGGGACCTTAAAGTTTATCGAGTTCCACCCCCCTGCAGGGACACCTCCCACTAGACCAGGTTGCTCAGTGCCTTGTCCAGCCCAGCCTTAAACACCTCCAGAGAGGAGGCATCCACAACCTCTCTGGGCAACCTGTTCCAGTGTTTCACCACCCTCACCATAAAGAATTTCTTTCTTATATCTAGCCTAAATCTCCCCTCTTCCAATTTACTGAGTCCTTCCATCACATATCCTATTAAAAATCAAATCACGCTGTGCTGCCATAGATGTCATCTTCAGTATAGTAGGCAGCCTGATCTCAGAAAGAAATGCGAGAAGAATTGTAAGTGACCTGGCACAGGTAAAACAAATGGCAACCTTTCCAAGGTGTCAAACAGTTGCATTGTTTTCGAAAGAGTAAATAGTTTTCTTCGATTTTTTTTCCCATATGAATATATTGTTTGACTCTCAAGGTGACACCCACACTTAGAGCTGTTGTTCACATGGGTAGTTTCCTTAGTTACAAGGAGATGGAGATGTTTAGAAGTGACATGGTTGCAAAGAGAAACAAGAAGTTGACTGCTGGTAGATGCAAAGGAGGTAAAGAACCTCAATATGTTTATTATATCAATAGCCAAAAATATCTCCAAGTACCCAAAGGGAATATAAGCCCCTAGTATAACCCAGCTACCTCTGCACTGCACACTCTCCTCCCTGACCTCTGCATTGGCTACCTCTGTACTGCACAGACTCCCCTCCCTGACCTCTGCATTAGTTCTATTAAGACAGTTTAACCTTTTCTAATCTCAAAGAGTACTACTTTGTTACCAGGTTTGAACTCCTGGAGGATCTACCTTGTGGCAGAAAGGAAGATAGCAAAAAGGACTTTGGGGACAATCTCACAGCAATTTTCACTAGAGAAAATCAGGGTTATTCAATTGTTTTTTAGTAGTATTACTTGGGGTTTGCACTTACCGTCTGTAATTAGAGCAGGGCCTTTGTAATCTGGAGAGGACCAATTATTTTTACTATCTGCTTGAGTACAATTGTCATTACATACTTCAGTCTCCAAAGTGAGGTATGGGACTGCAAATGAAAAGAGCACTGTTTAGTTCATGGATTCTGCTGGTTATGATTTTGCTATGATTTCTTCTTTCTAACACAATGGCAGAAGCCCTGTGTGAGTTGTACTAGCAGATGTTGTAATGCCAGATGCTTTGCCTGAGGGCATTGCAGATTCACCACAGCTAACTTTTAAACAGCAGTCTTGCCAAGACAGTTTAGCTGTGCCATGAAGATGTAAAACACCCACAAAAACACTGTGCATTTCACACAAATAAATATGGATAGTGAAAAAAAGTGAGTGATTGGTGAAAGGCATAGCGAGGAGGACTGAGGAAGCCCTGAAGTATATTAAGAAGTGTTATGGTGTGGTAACATGATGATACCAAGGCTGGAGGATGGATAGCTACTATTGTTTTCTCACTGGAGCTCCAACAAAACCCACCACTGCTTTCTTTTCCCTGTCCTTTTGTCTCATCCGTTTAGTTTGTACGTTTTCCAGGATGGCAGGAGTAAGACTTTCAGCCTTGCAAGCTCTGAGTGAAAGTAGGTGTGAGGGTACAGCTCTGCCATGGCTCTGCATCCATGCAGAAGGGACATACAGGACCACTGCTGGCAGTGGTGCTGGGGTGGTGCCAGTGGGATAAGTCTCTCTCCTCTGCTCTGAAGGCTGGGAGAAAATGTTAAAAATATGACATGTATTTCTCCAGAAATGCACCAGAAATGCCCTGTCAGTAGAGCCCCTCTGTATACATCCTAGTTGGAAAGAGAAAAGCAGGTTCTGCAAGGCCACAGCTTCCCTGTGTGATTAAGATAAAGTGAGGCCAGAAAAGTGCTGCACTCTTTTTTTTAAGCCTGCAGGCAATTCTGTTGACTGACGCCACCTGAATGCTTTTCATGAATGCTGACATATTTTCATGTTATCACTTTTCATGCAAACTTTCCCCCAAGAATCTACTTCTTGTTGCTCAGCATTGCATCAGGGGAGAAGGAAAGAGAGAAGAGCTGTCAAGGCACATCGGTAGTTGTCGTGTTTGTACTGGAAGGTATATGCATAATGAAGGATTATATTTTCTGGCTGAAAGAGTGCAACATCCCAGTATGAGATGCCTATGAGTGTTTATGATATGGTTGTGACAAGAAGGGATTTGTCCTGGGATACAGAGCCTTTTTGCATCTTGTCCCTTGTGTAAATCAGGGCAAGTTTGGCAGGAATTGAAAGTCCATATCATCTGGTGACCCAAATGAATAGTTCCAGATGGACTGGGGCCCTCATCACAGTTGGTGCCCTTATTGACTGGAGGGCCAAAGCTGAATGAAAGGGGACATTCACCGTGGAGGAGGTCTGAGTACCTTCCTTCACTCATGCCTTGTGAATGGAGAATTTCAATTCCTCAGATTTAGTGTGTACTGGATTGCATAAACAATGTATACTTCAATGCTAAAGTGAAAGGCAATAGCATTTATGTGACAGTGAACTTATTCCTGCCTTGGGATCCTTCCCATCTTGGTAGTCCTTGTGCAGTTTTGCCGCTTTAAAGGCAGTCAAAGGTCTGTGAGTCTGCTGGGGGTATCTGTCCTCACAGGTGGAGAGTTAGGGCTATAGCCCATCCACATACACCCAATCTACACAAAAAGGTCACCCAGTCCTCCCCCACCTCCTGAAGATGGCAGAGTGCTGGTAGATCCTGTGCACTGCATATCACCTCTGGGCAAGGGCCAGAAGAAAGAGTTTTTTCATTTGAGAGGCTTATTGAGGCACCTGAGCTGGAAATGAAACTTGGAAATGTCTGTCAGCAGATCCAGAAATTCTCTATTAGGACATAAAGCAGCAACCCTCCACAACAGTCTGGAATGCCTGCACGGGAATGTGTTTTTTCCTTCTGATTTATCAGTGCTCTTTGTTAACAGGTATAAACCTGTCCTAAGGATCAGGCCTTTTTTTGAAAAATTCAGCTTAATTTAGAAAGAAAGCCATGGGGAACTACCAGCCCTTGTCAGTCCTTAATGAATGTCCCAAAGGTTTGACCCTCTCCTCTGGGATCACCCCTCCTCTTTCCTGACCTGATGAGCAGTGCTGGGAGGAAAAATGGGGCGGAAAGCTTCTGAAGTCAAACATCCCAAGCACCGCAAAGTACTCTCTTAAGGCCTTGTTATAATCATTGCTTGCTTCCCCCATATGTCTGGCCGTCCAAAAGGTTTAAGGAGTAACTGATCTGATGGCCCCTATGTGCCATTGATTTGTTAAGCTGAAGGTTTTTTTTTTTTTTAAATCCTATCAACAATAGCATTTGCAGAAGGAATGCAGATTAACCAGGTCTAATTGTATATAATTTGCATGAAGAATGAATTAAAAAGCAGCTTTGCAGCACATTGGCTCAGGATGTTATTGAGCCATTGAAGTCTTATGGCTGTGAGGGTTGGAGCTATTTAATTAGAGGGGGTGGGGTGTGTGACTGCAGAGAAAATAGCGGAAAAGAGGTGTTTTAATCAACGAAGCAGAGAAATCACAACTGTTAGAAGATGTGAGATTATTCCTTTCAGGCAAATAACCCAACCAAATAAATCAAAGTCCAACTGTATGAGAACTTTGCTGAATGAAAACCTGGTGTTTGAATTGTAGTGAGGCAGTCATTTGGGAGAGATCAATGCCAATGGTTTCCCAGGACCAGAGCTGTGGAGCCTTGCGCGGGAAGTACCTTCAGCCAGTGATTCCAGCCAGACTTTTTTTTTTTCCATTTCATGCAGTTTACCCTCCATCCCAGAAGTCAGAGGGGATGCTTCTGCTGTTTCCCCCATGTCTCTGACAGGCCCAGAGCCTGGGATGGAGGTATTAGGTTGCCTGCCCTTGGCAGCCCTGCATCTCAGCAGAGCAAACTTCTCACAAAGCTCTGCAGAGCAGGGGCATTGTGTGGTTGCTCACAGCTGCAGCATTGCAAAAGCTTGAAGTAAATGGAATGGGATCTCCTAATACTGTCCTTGCCTGCCCCCGGGGCTTGTATGGTGAGTAAAGCACATTTTGCCTTTCTGAGATGTTGCAGTTTCAGCTGTAGGACAGTAGGCAGAGCAGAGATTCACATCTCGAACATTTTTGTTACACAAATAGCTCTGCTTTTCACCCCAATTCTGCCTAAACATCATCAGTAAATAGCACAGGCCCTGACACCTACCGCACAGGAAGAGGTCTGAGGTCAAGTGACAGTGCTAGTGACAGGATTGTCCACTTTCTCTTCCCCCAACAGGCACCACAGAGATCATCTGAATCTCTCATGATGTTTGAGAGTGACAGAGCTCTTGAACAGGCTGCCCAGAGAGGTGGTAGAGTCTCTGATTCAAGAGACATTCAAAACCCACCTGGGCTTGCCTGTTCAGCCTGCTCTGGGTGACCCTGCTCTGATAGGGGAGTTGGACTAAATGAGCTCCATAGGTCCCTTCCAGTGCCTATCATTCTGTGATTCTGTGGTTTGATTTCTGTAAATGGTACATGTTTGATACCAGGTATCTCATCTCCATACTTTATTTCCCAAGGTAATATATGTTAATAAAGGTTAAGTAACAACTGCACACAATTGAGGAAGAGTGTAGGATTTTTTAAGGTCACAAGATCTCAGTTGCAGGGAAAGTAACCGAATTCTAATCCTGGGACAAACCAGACTATTTAAAGTGATGGATTACTAACTCCCCTGACATATGCTTAAGATACGTTTGCAGATGACACCAAGCTGTGTGGTGCAGTTGATACACCCAAAGGAAGGGATGCCATCCAGAGGGACCTTGACAGGCTTGAGAGGTGGGCCAGTGCCAACCTCATGAAGTTTAACAAGTCCAAGTGCAAGGTTCTGCACCTGGGTTGGAGCAATCCCAAGCACAGATACAGGCTGGGTGGCTTGAGTGCAGCTCTGAAGAGAAAGACTTGGGGGTGTCAGTGGATGACAAACTCAACTTGAGCCCCCACTGTGCACTTGCAGCCAAGAAGGCCAACCAAATCCTGGGTTGCATTAAGAGGAATGTGGCCAGCAGGTCCAGAGAGGTGATTTTACCCCTGTACTCGGTTCTGGTGAGACCCTACCTGGAGTTCTGGAGTCCTCAACATAAGAAGGACATTGAGCTGTTGGAGCGGGTNGGGTAGATTCAGGCTAGATATAAGAAAGAAATTCTGTACGGTGAGGGTAGTGAAGCACTGGAATAAGTTGCCCAGAGAGATAGTGGATGCCCCACCTCTGGAGGTGTTTAAGGCCTGGCTGGACAAGACACTGAGCAGCCTGATCTAGTGGGAGTTGTCCCTGCCTATGGCATGGGGGTTGGAACTCAATAATCTTGAAGGTCTCTTCCAACCTGAACTATTCTATGATTCTATTCGTGTTAAATTTGTTGCATACCTACATTCTGGAGCAGAACTAAGGTTCTTGACTACATTCTTGAACCTGGCAACTTGGTTTGCTTTTGTAAGGTAAATTTTAATTTTTTTTTTAAAAATAGTTCTCATCTAAACTGATCTAGAAGGCTGCCCTCTGAAATAACAAACTGTCTTGTAACATTTAACTAGAAGGGGGTATTTGCTTGGCAGACTCCAAGGTATGTCAGTCCAAGCCCTTAAATATGGTATACTGAAACTGAAGCAGACACATGATAACTAGACCACATGCATATTGTGGGTGGGCTGCAAACCTTTATTATAGTGCCACCATTCAAAGGGATCTGAACATTAGAATTCATACTGAAAGAGCAGGGCTGGATTGAAGGCTGTTATGCCCAAAGACAATGAGAGACAATTCGTCAAATTCCATGAAAATGACACTTGTCTAAATACAACTGGCATCTATTGTAGATGAATTACTTTTTTATTCACTGCAATACTAATTGTGTAAGTTTAAACTACATGATCATCAGCCAATCCACAATTCAGCTACCATCTCTAACACAGTATTTTAGACAATAGGAGAGTGACACAGAATTAAAACTTGCAAAGAAAACATGTAGGTCTATGAACGTGGACTGTGGACCAAATGGTTTTGGCAGTTATAAAGTTGTTGGATAACATTAGTACTGAAACTTATCTTCAAGAAATAGTTTCTCTCTCACTGCTTCAGACCATAAGCTGTGAATTAGACAGTGTTTTCTTAACTGGTAGTGTCAACGGAGAGAAACTGCATGAATGTGACTGATTTGTAGGATGGCCTTTACTGCTAACAAGAGAAGGATTTGAAACTACTTAACCTACAGTATTTCATGTAGGCCTGAAGTGGGGACTGAGGTCAAGCTGGGAGAAAAAAGCTAAGATGGAAGGGAAGTAATTTTCATTTCTGAATCAGAAGGCTCTCATCTGTCATTTTTTAACAGCATGCAGAAGTATCTGATTCTATCTTTTGCCTTTGTTTATAGCTTGTGTCCAGCTGACTTGCACTTATACAGCCAGCAAACTACCTACCTCTGTCACTTGAGAAGGAGATTTTGAGTTTGCTGTCATGAAGTTATGGAATTGTGGGGGAAGCAGAACTAGAAGATCCCTAAGAAGCTGTGGTGTGCTTTGGCTACAGTCCAAAGGAGAGTCTGTCTTGGAAAGAGGTGATCTTTATTTGAAAAAGACACCGGAGACTAAAAACCCAAGTAACCTGCTATGTACTTACCATTCAAACATTTCTTTAAATACTCAGTCTGAATCTAAGTTGCAAATTGAGCCAGCTTCTTCTTGCCCTGCCTCATGGGAGTGGAAGAAACAACAGATCACTGTCTGCTTTAAAACAACCTATCAGAAGGCTAAGATTTGGACAAAACAGACTCAATTCTTTTGATATTCTGTAGGCTGAGTTTGCTAAAGCCTATACCTTCCTACCTCACTGTTCCTCTAAATTCCCTCTACTTTGTCTCCAGCTCCTGTGAAGTGTTGTTCCTCCTTTGCTGTGCCAGGTGGTAGGTGGCAGATTATGCACTGTGTTCTGTATTCAGTGTTCCCCAGAGTGGGATGCATTTTTCTTGTGGTACCACTCTTCTTTCAATTCATGCTGGCTGCCCCCAGCAATCTGGGCACATTGTGACTCTCCTTCTCCCTCAGAGCAGGACTTGGCTTTGGCCTTAGTGACATTTGGTTAATTGTGCCAGCCCTGCTCCACTTTTATCTTTCCTTTCTTTGCAGTTCTAATCACAACCTTGGAACATTTATGGGATCCTCCCAAACCTGTGGTTATTGAAATTTTAAACTATATTCCATTTTTCACCACTGAAGGAATCAGTCCCAGAATATCCCCTTGAATAGTAGCTTTCTTTTGTGCCCTGGTGTTCCCCTCTAATTTGACAAGGACTGTTGATGATAATTTTTCTGAGCAGTAAAGCACCTGGGAAAGTCAAGCTCTCAACTCTGGAGAGCAGCAGTTATTCCAGCTGCTCTCAGTAATGCAAGTATAAACAGTGGGGCAAGAGGACAGACAGACATTTGTGATAAATATCTGCTTTTCTCCTTCTCGAAACATTGTAGGGCATCCTAGTGATGTGCTCATGCAGTCCAAAGTAGAGGATCCATTTCCTCTCTAACGGTAAACTAAACATGAAGTATTAAATATAAACATTAGAGTCTCATTCTTATCTTTAAAAAAGATTAAAAATATTTGACGTGTGACTTTAAAATGGAGGCTTATACCTAAATTATAGAATAGCTTGAAGAAATCCTAGTTTAGACCAGAACCAAAGGGTGAATTTTGATGAGTTTCACCATTTGCCTGCATCCCTAGCAGAGAGATTTGATTGCAGACTTGTTTAAAACATGCAAGAATCTTCAGCTGTGTAGTTACTAAGGACACTTCATAGAATATAATTTTGTTATGTACACTAAATGTCCTCCACATTAAATGCACTCACTAACACAGACATGAACATAGCTATATGTATAAGCTTCATCTTTTCTCTTGGGTAATCTGCTAAGAATGCTGTGGAATCTGTTACATCCTCTTTAATATTTGTAGTTAGTTTTGTACCATTTTTGTATTTGTTTGCTTATATCCTGCCTTGTAAAAAAACATCCGTTATTCTGTAAATTTAGCCTTCCTTGTAAAAGAGGTGTATATTTTGCTAGCAGGAAGGACAGGATAGTCACAGCCTATTAGCAAAATATACACCTCTCTGTGATGCTAAGTCAACAGAAAAACATCTAAATTGAGAAACAGGCTTTCTGGAAGTAAATGAACCATGCCTCTTTCATTCAAAAGAGTACCAAAAATGTTTCTCACCTTCAATATAGTAAGAATTTTTGTTTTAGTTGTTAATTGCCATAAACAAATCTTCCTTTCACCTAAATGTGACACAAATGGAGAGACAAGGCTGAAGTGTGCAGTTAATTAAAGGTAAAGCACGGTGCTGAGAAATGATTCAAGGCAGCCCTCACAGTCTCCTGTGCAGAATAGGGTTGTAATGTTTGGGTCCTGCTTTGTACACATCAATTGACTCTGCATCAGCTATAACAAAAAATCCATATACCTCTGTTATTTTTCATTTAGAGTTTATAGCAGCAATAATGACCTTGGTACATGGCATTTTCTGGGGATTAATGACAAAGTGAGGTTAATGGCCCTTTACTGCACCTTGAGCCATCAGCCCCTCTCAAATGGTTATTAATCCCCAGGGGTAAGACTGCACCTCTAAAGGTAAGCTTAGATATAATTTTAATCAATTCAGGTTTACGCACAGTGCCAGCTGGATGTTTCACGCATAAATTCTGCTATTACCATTTAAATAATTTTAAATTTTAAGTAGCAATGATCTGATAGATATTATGTGTCCACTTAAGGGCCTGTTGGTCTTCCTGACATTAGATTTCTGCCCTTTTAACACACTTTACTTCCGTGCACAGAAGGAGTGGTGCCATGAAACCTTGTGTACATAGCTTATTCAAACTTTGTCCATAAATGTGGAGCTACAGAGCTGTCCTGGGCTTGTCATTCAGCATTTCTTTGTCTCTGGTGTATCCATTTGTTTCTGTGCTTTGATATGTACAATCTTCTCTTTCTGAGAACTCTGTAATATTTGGGTATCAGTACTGTTCATCTCTGAAGGAGAGCTACAAACTACATGCATTTTTTCTGTAATGTCTCGTGGTTATCAGTGCATCAATTTTTTTAGTGGCATGATGACCACATCACTATTTGAAGCTAATAATGTCTAGTGATTTTACTTTTTCCATCATGAGAAAATGATGACTACAGTGAGGTTTCTTTTCTAAAAAAATGTGACAATATACGTGCAGGATCTGAGTAGATGCTCTATATCAAGAGATGACTTCTAGCAGAGCAGGGGAAATGAGTGAAAGCATTGTGGAGAGGTGGAAGTTGTTCTCTCCCAAGTAACAAGCAATAGAGCAAGAGGAAATGGCCTCAAGTTTAAACTGGATATTTAGGAAAAATTTTTATACTAAAAGGGTTATCAAACTATGAAATGGGATGCCTAGAGAGGTGGCTGAGGCACCCTCCCTGGAGGTATTGGAGAAATGGGTAGATGTAGAACTTAGAGATAAGGTCTAGCAATGGTTCTTCTGGTTCTTCTCAGAGTTAAGTTGATAATTGGACTAGCTGATCTGAAAAGTCCCTTCCAACCAAGGTGATTTCATGATTCTGGCAAGACCAGCTGCTGGATTTTAGACTTTGACAGTGGTGATGTCAAGCCAAGGTTCACTCGATCTGGAGCCAACCACAGCAAAGCACTTCAGCTCACACTCCGTTACTTCATCTCCTTTGGTTCATACTGAGCCTTTATTCGTTCATAGCTATAGAGAAGTTGTACTGGAGCACATGTTATCAATGAGGAGCGGACAAGTAGTTGGGGCACACCTCCTGCCTTCAAAATTGAAGAGCCACAGAAGTAATTGATACTATGGAGGAGTCCAGAGCTATGTTTATGGGAAATAACACAATTTTCTAGAACCTGTGAGGGTCTGCAAAACAAACAAAAAAAAATTCTTTCTCCCATATAGCCAAGAGAATATAGCCAAGAATATAGGATCTGTTCCTCAGTTGTGTGAAAGCTACTGTACTCACACTGGTAGCAACCAGCAGACAGCAATTTCTCCTCTATTTCTCCAACTATTTATAGAAGACCAAATTCTCACCAAATTTCAGTCAGCAGGTGATATTTTCATGAGTGGAAATTTGTTCCACAGCATCTGATATTGATGTCATGTGATTTTATAGCTTTGAATTACAATAAAACATGTCTGGGTCCTCCAAACTGCTTGTTATGATAGCATAAGCAGATTAAGAGAAAAAGCAGCATATGCTCCATTTCAGTAGAAAAGGTATGCCTAGAATATTGATCAGTAATTTATAGCTGTCTTTGTAGTGCCTTCGTATTTGTAAAATAGTAAATACTTGAGATTTGTTGATAAATACCTTTCTTTTCCAGACTCAATTACCATCCTTCAATTAATTAGATTTTCTAGTTAGCACATTACATGGGGAATGCAGCCCCTGCCTCATTACAGACACACATATGACTGAAAATAACTTCCTGGTTTGAGATCCGTGTGTCAGTATCTGTCAAAATGTCAATGAATTTTAAATTTTAATTAGTTTCAATTTTTTAATAGGCTGTTGAGGCTTTCTCCCTAGACAGAGAATTTCTCCGTCCTTGGGCTGAAGATTGCCTATGTATCCCTTTTACTCCCATACCACCCAGCTTGGTGTAACTGTAGCAGGATGTGCCCTAAAAGGGCGCTCACCTCTGAACAGGGGACAGCTCAAAGTTCTTCTGACCCTCTGGCTGGAGAGCAGATGGTCATCAGCATGGCTAGCATGACCTCTGTGGGAAAACAGGTCTCCAGAATGCTCTGCCACAGGTGTGAAACATACAGCCATTCAGCTGTAGATTTTTAAAAGGAGTTGTGATTGTATGTTGTTGCCATAGTGTTCACAGAAAAGTTGTCATAAAGTTAAAATCTTAATCCTGGCTTTACCCCAGCAAAGAGTCTTGAATGTGCATTTTGTGTGTTAGCAAGCTCCCTTGCTATTAATGTAATTGAGTTTTAATAGTACTGGCTTTCATAACAATAGTGAGAGGGAAGTGGGAACAGTGACCTTGAAGTAACAATAACCTTGCAAGCACATAATGCCATTTATCACTGTGTAGCTCCTTTCATTAGGAGACCTGAAGCTGCTTCACAAAGATAGGCATTTGCAACACTGACACGGTAAAGCCCTAATCCGTTACTGGGACACTATGATCGTATCACAGTGCAAATGATTACCACCATACACTCCCATGTTGGTTCATTTTGATGTCTTTTGTTGAGGAAATGAACTAATTAATATTTTTGATAGTTTTCGTCTTTAATCCCCGCTACTATCTTTGGCTGGTATCTGTCCATCTGTTTTCCTAAGCATTCACATTATCTCTTTCATTATGTATATAAACAGTCCCCCTTTTAAAGAAGTGAGGTGTGTTGCTTTTTTTATTACAAAATTAATTTCTGTGGAAGAGCCAGGCAAAAGACAGAATCTTATTTGGTGTATAAATAAATGTAGCTGTTAGGTTCAGCCTTCAAGCAGTTTACAGATGAAATCTGGTGGTGGTCAGCATGTATGCAACCCTGTGGCAACTCTGTATCATGGAAAGATTTACCATGTCTATATGTATATCAAGTCAATTTACAGTGGCCCAAAAATGATTTAATTTATTTCTGCTCCAGACCCTACTGAACCCTTACTAAGATGCATACAGCCATTGTGGAGACAGCAGTGTCGCAAACCTATGACCTTTATAAAAGCTAATATTTGTCTTTTTTTAATGGGTAGTAGACTCCCATTATTTTATTTATTCAGTGTCATCACACAGATTGTTCACCTGCATCCATCTCTGGCAGCAGCAACCTTGACACACATGACTACTAGAGTCCAAGGACTTCCTCAGATTAAATATATGAGTCCCCGTGGTGAACCCAAGATGGATGCACATTGTGTACTGCGTATGCTGGCCGCAGCCCAGGCAGGCACTAAACACCAACAGGGGGAGCAGAAGGGGCTCAGCTGGTGTGAGGGTGTGCTCAGGGCCCAGTGGGATATGCTGCAGAGACAGCATGTGGTGTGGTGACTGAACAAGGCACTCAGCTGACATAGCAACCTCCCTTGGGTTATTCCAACTGGACCATAGTTAGCGCCTCAATTCAAGCAACATCTAAATCTCAGAGAGGGGACTTGGAGTGGGGATTAAAAAGGAATTTAATCTTTCTTTTTTTCTTCCTAACAGAGTCTGGGATGTTGAACTGCATTAATACAAAGCAGGTGAACAAGTGAGTATGTGGCACTCATGCTCTTTACACCACTTCCAATCATCACTTTTAATTTGTGACTCCTGGCAACGTTTATTTGTTCATGCTCAAGAATTTCTGCTAATACCTTGTCAATACAGAAAGCCACATTTTCAGAAAGGCAAACCTTTTCAGAGACAACTGAGAGGGATCTAATGGAAACTAGGTGCCCTGGTGCCTTCAGTATCTCTGCATGCCCTGCCTGGGCATGCCCCTGGGCACCTACCAAGGTGTAGGGAGCCTAGAGTGGAGCCATCACAGTGCACTCTGTATTTACAGGGCAGCTGCTGCACAAAAGGCAATGCTAATGCTTCTGAGAAGCTCTACTCTTGTCTCCTTTGTGCTTGATTCAGCCTGTGTCTCCAGCACTTTCCATGGTTCATGCTCAAGCCTTCATAGTGCGGTGATGAATATACTGTAGGGAGCCTCTGCCCACCAGCTGCACCGTGACTCAGCTTGTTGAAAGGTTGTTCCAGCCACAGGGACCTCCCGGCTCTTCCCAGGGTTCCCCTCTAGTCTGGCATGACATGGGCACTTCTGTACCTGCACAGCCTTGGCAGACCCATTTACAAGGCTGCTCAGGCTGGGCCACAAGTAATGGATGCACACTGCTATCAGCAAGCAGCTGTCCTTGCTCAGCCCTCAGTCCCCCTACAGTCTGCCATCCTGTCTGTAATGGGATATCCATTACAATATTACCACTGGGCACCCTCACAACAAGACAGAGTTTAATAGCTCCAGTCATTTGTCTTTCACAGCAAGCTGTGCATCCAAAACATGGTGATTATAGCAGGGCTGAGCGTAACCAAGGGCCAGGGAAGGATTGCCTTGTTTCAGAGGATGCCCACATAAAAGGGGGTTTTTACAATGCAAGTACAGTAACATTTGCACAGCCATGCTTAATCTGACAGTTATTTATTGCACTGCGTTAGATAAAAAACTCCATGCAGAAAGGAAACATGGCCTGAACTGAATGCACAGATGGCCCTTGTCTTAGCCATGTAGGCTTGGAAGCAGGAGGGAGACCATGATATGCCCACTCTCTGTAGGTGTTCAAGACCAGGCTGGACATGGCACTGAGCAGCCTGATCTAGTAGGAGGTGTCCCTGCCTATGGCAGGGGGGTTGGAACTCGATGATCTTTAAGATCCCTTCCAACCCCAACTATTCTATGATTCTATAGGATGATGCAGCCCATGCCCATTCCATTCCTGCTTCCTGGGTCTGGCACCTGCATCTTCACCCTGATGGGCAAACAGGAACCAAAATGATGGCAGAGAGAAGTCCAGGAGTTATCCAGTCCAGGATCAGCCTGGGAGTCCTCCAAGAGATTCCAGAGGGGAGGATACAAACAGTAAATCACATAGCTGGAGGGTGAACTACCATGAAATGTGTGTATGTCTTCACCTTGATAATGGAACCTCCCTTAAACACAATCTCCATATGAATCACATTCCCAAGAGCTAAAGGTAAAGAAAGACTTCAGTTGACAGAAAAAGGGCAGTTGTGCTAGGAGGTGGAGTCTGGAGCCATTACTGAATTTTATTCAATTAACCTGCCTGTAATTTTTATGGAAGAAAATTCCCTGTGAACTTTTTGAAAGGAGACATTTGAATTTTCAGTTGGAAGCAATACTTTCCCTCAAGAGTGCCCATAACTTTCAGTGGGTTGTCCCCATTAGCAATAGCCTAAAGACAGCTGTCATTTTTCTTTAATTTTCTGAAAAAACTGAAACTTTTAATTTTTGTGCAGTACAAAATAATTATATTTGAGCTGGTGAGCTGGTGTCCCAATTACTTAGATAGCTGTCAAAGCTCAGCTGGGGTTGAGGTACAGTTTTGGAAAATTAATATTAGTTCTCATAGGACTGTGGGATGAGAGATTAATCCATCTGCTAGAGGGAAAAAGAGGACAGTGGAACCTAAAATTGGCTGAAAAATTGGCAGAAATCTTCAAAACACTCAAGTAATTTTGTGTATCTAATTCCATATGCACTTTTTCCATTCAAGTATATACTTACTGAAAACCCATTTTGAAAAATAAGTAAAGGCACTTCCCTTTGAAGAGCAGTGGTGGAGAGAGCTTCAATGTTTCTTGACCAGAAACTGCCCTCACTTGGACTGAGGCTTGCTCTTACTAGCATCTCTGCATTGTGGAGAGTCATGGACAGCACCAAATGTAATACTCACCCTGGAGTCAGTGGTCTTAGCTGTCACTTGAGCCAACCGACATCTGACTCTGCTGCTGTTCTAGTTGTGGGGTGGAGGGGGCAAGAGAACTGAAATTTCTGCGTCTGGACAATCAAACTAATCAGATAACACCTTTATTAGTGAGGGTATGAGATTAATCCCTGAAAAATAAACCATTTGTTCCAAAGAGGTCAGGAATTTAAATTTCCTGAAAAAAACAGGAAAGGGAAGAGGAGCTAAAGCTTTGAAACAGCTAATGGCTGTGAAAGACATGACTGTGAAGATGAAAGGTAGAGGATAAGCAGCAGGTAGAATTATCCATGAACATTTGTCTCCCTTCTCCACATGCAACTGCATATACACACATTTGGCAAGCCCAAATGCTGATGTTAAATTATGTACCAGATGTTCCTGGCAGCCCATGAACACTCTTCAGCCCTCACTGCCAATGCAGTGGGCAGTTCTTCTTGTTCAGTGTCCCAGACATTGGTACCTAATTGATATGTTGAAAGGTTTCATGGCTTTTTGTCCATAAATACGACGTTCTTCCATTCCCAAAGTGTCACTCACCTACATGTGTGATCGTTCACTTTCTGGATCTCACTCTGCATTGTTCACAAGTGAATCTCATGTTTAAACACAGACCACATGGGTAGTTTACCACATGCACAAGTGAGCTTTGCACAAAATACAGTTATTCTGACAATTTCTGACACCAGATCAACTCAATTAGTTATATCCAATTTTGTGTCAAAAATACATCAAATGATAGCCAGCTTTGCATGATATTTGTAAAACCACCATTAGCAAGCCTGTGTTTGTCCCAGAGCTTCAGGGGTCTTTAGGATCACAAATGCAGTGTTTTGAGACAAGGACTTATGCAAGTGCATAGTATGCAAGAAACTACCAAGAGGGACTAAGGGTCTCCAGGCTGTATTTCCACAATACAATTTCCTTTTATTCATAACAATAGCATCAGTGTGCCTAATTCAGAAACTTGTTGCTCAAATACATGGTTTGCTTCTCTTCTTAGATGGAGAAAATCACATGCAGTGTGATCTCAAAGGCACAGGAGAACAGTATGGTTGTCCTAGGTTTATCTTAGTAATATCAATTATTGCTTGAATATTAAATGTGCAGGGAAGGATCGTATATATAGCCTCATATTGCAACATATAACTATACTGTGGATTTCATGTTGTTTAATTTAAAAAAAAAAAATCTATCAGTTCAAAAAGGAGAAGAAAAGAAAGAAAAACTCTTCAGTTCATTGTATTTTCAAAGCATTTACCCTTTCAAAACTGAATGTCATGAGCAGGGAGTGTTTCCAGTGTTCAATACTTGGACTGGAGGAAGCTTTCCAGTGCTGCTGAGTGGCTTTCATAGCAGCTGTGATCAAGATGGTTCGGAGGGTTGTTTGTTGTGATTTTTCATTTTATTTCCTTGCTCTGTAATACTTAATGATTTAAATATTAATACAGACCTGATGTTCATCTTGTCTTGTAGTATTTTGCACAAAATGAGTTTTTCTCCGAGTAAAATGAGCAGTGCATGAGAATGCAGAAGGGGATGCCCTGGCTATAATTGATCTCCTTGTGAGTAACAAGGAAAGGTAAGTACAAAAAATAGTTTGCCTGGGGATGAGTCTCAGTTCATGTGTCTTAAAAGGGTCTGTTTAGCAATCCATACAATTTGGAAAAGGGGTTCAGGTGGAGGATGAACAGGGAGTACCCCCCAGGTGCCTGCTGCTGCTCCTCAGCAGGGACAGGTCCAGCCTGGGGCTCACAGGTGGCTGAAGCAGCAGCATGGTCAGCTCAGGCCAAGCTGGTGAGAATGGCTGACCATGCTGCTGAGGCCCATGACATGGCCAGGACACCTCATGTGACATGCTGCATCATTCAAGGGTGCCACATGTTTTGGCTGGAGACCCAGGTGATGTATATCCCAACCAAGCTCCATCAACTAGGAGATAGGTACCATGAGCACTGGCAAGTCTTCTGGAAAGATACAGAGTAGTTTCCTGCTGTCTTCTCTTGATCTGACTGTACTGCTGCTGTTCTGATGAGATTTCCACGCTGATGCTACGTTTATGCTGAATACAAACAGTGGCACATGATGTGTGGTCTGAGGAGATCTAAGCAAGTGAACATTGAACCAAATCTGGGATGGATTAGGGCCTGTTATGGGACATACATTGATGTTACATTTGTGTTGCAGTGCTGTAACATTTGAATCATGATATGATATGCAAGATAAAGGCTGGGGGGCCCCTTTATAGTAAGATCTTTATGGTTCTGGCACTGCACAGTGAAAAGCTGCCGTGATGAGAGGGAGCTATGAGCGGGAAAGAAAAGCCATTAAATGAAAGAACTTAGCTTGGTGTTTAACATGAAAGACTCATCAGATTGTCACATATTTGTAAGGAACTTAGACATGGGCTTGAACCATGACTCCCAGTTCCAAATACCTTTGGAACAGCAATGAGAAAATCAGATCTTAGCACAAAGGGCAGCAAATCCCTCACTGGGGCTGAGTGGAGATTTTGTTGAAAAGTGGATTGTGGCCTTGAGGGCAAGCAGAGAATGGGTCACAGTGCTGCAGCAAGGGTAAATGAGGGTGGAATTGAGGTTGTTCACTTCTTACTGCCAGGCTCCTCAGCCACAGCCTGAGGTTTGCACACTCACTGATTCCTACTCTGCTATTGCCTGGATGCAAGAGCTGGCACCACCTGGGGCGATCTAGAAGGATTTGAGCTTCACTTGAGCTGTCCTGGTGCAAGCCAACAGAAACTCCTTGAATGATACTGGAACAACCTTGGTACAAATTATTAAAAAAGTGCAATGATTTTGCCAAAATTCAATGAATTGTGGGTTTGAATTTCTAATTTGGGAAAAACTACAAATGAAGAGGAGATAATTGTAAAGCTTAGTGCACTGGCCTGTAATAACTTTTGCTTTTAATTTCTAACAGCTGTTATTGCCCTTGGATTTATTCTGCCATTTATTCCTGTGGTGGAATCCAAATTGCATGTGGCTGATTTTTCACATTGACCATCAGAACATTGCAGCACTGTACATTAGTACAGTAACTGCAGACCTGCAGCGATCACTGCTTGACATGCATTTGCTTTCAAGCAAAAGGGCAAAGTCCAGAAGACTTCTGTGCATCCCTGGGTGAAATACTGATAATCAATCCAATAATGCTATTATTTGCACTTCAGCTGCAATTATGGACCAAGACAGGGGTCAGGTCAGAGGATACTAATCAGTTTACAGATAAGAACAAAGGCAGATGTTCCTCTTGACGGTTTGCACTCCAGAGACCTCATCCTTGGTGAACTGGAATAGCTCTGTAGGCCTGTAGATTTCAGCAAAGCAGTACTAATTTGCTGTAAATGAAGGTCTGACTTTTTGAAACTAAACAGATCAGGTGGGTAAACCACTCAGACACGCATGAAGGGCCATATGTGGTTTGGGAGAGTTGGAAAGCAGTGCTGAGCAAAATGGCACACTGTCCATCTAACTGCTCGTCTAGACAATGTTAAGTGATGTTAAATGGGTCATTACTTTTCTTGAAAGCATTGAATACCTCTGTCTCATATACAGGCACATCTGGAGGACTCTTGTCACGGGGAAAGTCAGCTTTGAGAACCAACAGAGATCTTCTCATCCTCCATGATGCACATCTGAACCAGCTCAACATGGATGAGATGTACATAGAATGTTACCAGTCTAAAGTGCTGTTTGAGGTTAGTAATGTTTGCTGCTCCTTTGAACAGGTGTGATGCACAGGGTAAAGCTTCACATGGGGGACTTTGATTTCTTTGCTGGATACAGTTCAGTTTCTCTGGTTTCTGATCCCCTTCTTTAACAGCATCCATCAATGTCTCAAGAGGAACCACTATTTCTGAAAGCATTCAGAAAAAAAATAAATATCCTTCCTACAGAAAATGCTCAGCTAGCTTCCTACCAAGAAAGTTGCCTGGTCCTTCACACCAGCAAGCAAGCTGCCCTGCCTGCCAGCTGGCTGACCTGCTACCCTAGCAAGAGCTGCTGCAACCAGCCCTGCTTCATCCTGTGTCTGTGCTCATTGCCTTAACTCTGTCCTCAAGGAGGCCCCACAGCATTTTATTGCTACTCTTCCACTATCCTCTCTTGTAGCACCTCAATGCTTCCCACTGCATTTCATAAAATGTTTTGGTTGGAAGGGACCTTGAAGATCATCTGGTCCCAACCCCCCTACTGTGAGCAGAGACACCTCCCACTAGACCAGGTTGCCTATTATCTCTGTGTGGGCTCTTCTCTCTCCAACTGAATCAGTGTTTCTCTGCACTATTTGATGCTTTTCTCTCTACCTTCCGTCCACTTTTGCCCTGTTTTCCTCCTCTCCTCATCTTACATGAAACATTTCCTGATCCATGGCTTTGCGTTCCCTATTGTGCTCCATCTGATGACTCACTGCACAGGAAAGATTGGTTGTTTGCTCGGGATGTTCTGGAGGGCAGGGACTGAGGTCTAGGAGGGTAGGAGAGATTTCCAGAAATTTTGAGGGAGGCAAGATCCATATTCACTTTCAAATTTTTCCATCCGATGCTTTTGAAAGGAGTCTATTGCTCCTTGTATTTTCCTCTTCCTGGTCTTCTCCCAGGATTGAATCATAGAATCATAGGGTTGGAAGGGACCTTCAGAGGCCATCTAGTCCAACCCCGTGCAGTGAGCAGGGACATCCTGCACGAGATCAAGTCACTCAGAGTCTCATCAATCCTGGCCTTGAATGTCTTCAGGCATGGTGCCTCCACCACCTCTCTGGGCAACCTATTCCAGTATCTCACCACCCTCATGCCCTGCTCTAGTTAAAACCATCACCCTTCATCCTATTGCTCCATGCCCTGACAAACAGACCCTCCTCATCTTTCCTGTAGGCCCCCTTCAGGTACTGGTAGGGTACTATGAAGTCTCACCCAGAGCCTTCTCTTCTCCAGCCTGAACAGCCCCAACTGTCACAGCCTGTCCCTATAGGAGAGGTGCTCCAGCCTTTGCCTCATATCTGTGATCTTCCTCTGACCCTCTCCAATTGTTCCATGTTCATCCTGTGACCATCCTGCCACCCATTCCTCTGGGGAGAGACATCCAGCATGGCACAACTAAACAAGAAGTTTCAGGTTTAGCTTTCTGTTTTCAACCTCTTGTCTTTACTTACCTGTAGAATACTTTCATATAGAGATTGCCCTATCTCTGTATCTATGAAACACTGTCATTTTGTTGGTGGCAGGGAGGAATGTGGAGGAAGAAATCTGCTCATGGTTGGTTGTGTTGCTGATTGCGGTAGTGGGAAGTCCAAGTGTAAATCCCTGACTGCATCAGTCATAAGTGCTCTAAGAGAAAAAAATCTTTGTCCTGGACCTAGCAGCATAGGGATTTAAATGTGGGTTTTTGCAGCTCTGACCAGATTTTCCCTGCTCCTGCAGACACTTGGAAAGTATAAAGCTCTTGTTCCAGAGCAGATGGAAGACAAATGTTTGAAGCTGGCATAAAAATGTTCACTGTAACTGTTAATGAGAAGGGTCTTGACTTTTACCTGGTAAATGTAGCTTTTATATGTGCTGTGAACAGTGGCCCTGCTGTAGGAAGGTTCCTGAGCAGTGGCTGGAGACTAAGATCTCTGCTGTCTGCATCCTGCAGGAGGATGACTGACTTTCCTGATTTCAGCCTATTCTGGAGGCTTCAGGGTTGTAGAGTTCCTCTACACTCTATTGTTTTTCCCCTGGAAAGGAAGGGGTGCTTGGGACAGAGCAGAGAAAAAATGAAGGGCTTTAAAAATAAAGAAAAACCTGTGACAACTCTATTCAGAAGCATGGAGGGAGGGGAAACACGTTCCTACACATTGCCCAACTTCCCGATTCAGGCAGTTCCTTTTGGCGAGCCCCAGGCAGATGGAAATTTGCAACGATTTGTGTGTCAGCAGCACACAGCGTCCTCCCCTCTGTGACCTCTTCCTCCTGTGTACTGTATTCCAAGCCACTGGGACAAGAGGAGTTGGAGACCGGGCTGCCCTGGGACTTTTCCAATTCAGAAAAATGTTTTGCTGCTGTCTGGATGAAGGAGAGGAGGCAGGTCCAGGAAGGGAAGGGAATTCCCTGGACTCAACAAGTTCCTAAACCTGCTCCTGTCATCTGTCAGCAGTCTTCTTATCTTCAGCATGAACTAGGTTAATTGCCTCATCCACAACTCTGAGCTGCTCACTGGGCAGGGCAACATTAGACTTGGGATCTTGAAAGTTCAGAGCAAACTTCTGCCCTCTTACTCTGGTAGTGGAACCTCCACTGTGTTGCAAGCAGCTGTCCCAAGTGGCCTTGGCCCTGTGCTGTCCAGTAATGTGCAAAGAACAGGAACTGGTTCCTGCTCCGAGAAGTTTATGGTGGAAACATCAGAGGTTGTATTTTATGGGGAGGTGCGACTAAGAGGATCAGAGAGAAATGTAGTGACTTAATTGCAGTCATATCTTGAGGTCAGTTCCTGGGAGTTTGTCTTAAGCTTGAGATGCCAGTGAAACAGTAGTGTGGAAGGGCTTTGGAGATAGGGATGCGATCTGCGTCACTGTAAGACATGAAGCTTCAAAAGGGGATTACCTTCTTCCTTCAAGTACATAAAATTCAACTGTCAAGGAGAAAATTGCAGGAGGCACACCCACCTCTTTCTTGCTCTAAAAAAATATAAAGGACCAGAAAAAGAAAGACATTTGCCTTGTACAGGAGGAAAAAGTAACTTCCAGCTGACACAGCAGGCTGAGTGTGCCTCCAGGCTTTGCCTGTCTACCAAGCACCTCTGAAGGTAACTGCAAGGTGTCCTACCAATAACACCTACCAGTGTCTTGAAGGCATCAGTTTTTATAGGAAGTGCTTCCTTTTATGTGAAGGATGAATAGGCACTGAGCAGCCTGTTCTAGTGGGAGGTGTCCCTGCCTATGGCAGGGGTGTTGGAACTTGATGGTCTTTAAGGACCCTTCCAACCTGAGCTATTTTATGATTCTATGATTCTATGAATAATCATCTCTAACTGGAATTAGTGCAGGTGTGAGTGTTGGTGCTAAAGCAAGGATAAAAGACAGGAGGGGGTGAGGGATATTTTTATAGGAAGAAAACCTGTCAGATACCATGGGGAACTATTGCAAGCTACCATCACTGTTGGCCACCGCACATTGATGGTGTATATGTAGTGGACTATTTTAAATGAACTATTCAGAAACCACCTGCTCAGAGCCAACAACCACTTCAGAAAATGTCCCAGAGCCACATTGGGCCATGGAAGTATCAATGTTTTTAGAAGCAGGAAACAGTGAAGTTCAGGACAAGATCATCAGTTTGTTCTCCTATGGACCTGTGCCTTTTTCTGAGGAATTTCTCACTGACCCGTGTTTTGTCTATAGCACAGAGAAGCCAGAGACAGTACCGCAGGGCACAAGAAGTTCCAGAACAGAATCCATGTGACATAACCAGCCCTGCTGCTCCTGAGTGGGCTGCAATCTCTCTGAAGCATGGCATTACACCCCAGCAGGCCACTGTCCCCAGCAGCTGTGTAACCCGACTGGATCAAGTAAACTCACAAGGGAGGTCTCTGCAGAAGTGGGAATGAACCCAGTAGCTCTGAGAGAGGATCAAACAGCTGAATTTGCTTTCTTGCTGAGTAAAGAAGCGTGGAGACAAACTGCACATCTTGTTTCTGCTGGTTGTGTAGCAGGACTAGTAAAGGAACAAAACGTTCTCCAGGAGAAGCAAAACTGGATTGTCCCAAGCTGCCAGTTTTACTCTGGAAATTGGTACCATTTGATCCCTACACTTGACTTAAATATCCACTCTTTGATCATATGAATACTCTTCAGGCAAAGCAATGGTATTCATTTTAGGGTTTTATATTTTTTGTTTTAATCAGTCTGTCAGACTGACATGCAGATTAAATACAGATGCTTGCGTGGCTTTCTGTGTGAGTTTTAGAGGAGGCTGACTATTATATTTACAGTGCTTTCTTATTTTAAGAGAGACGGAACTCCCGGTTTGTTTGAAATCCAAGGGTACCAAGGTCTCTGTGAACGTGCTTAATGTTCAGAATGGCAGTGACTGCTGAATTGGTGCAGCCGGGCAGAAGTTGGGCACCGAAAGATGCTATTTCAGTCTCTCTGATGCACTCTGCCAAGCACTCAGCCTCTCCACCATGGCATTTCTGGATCCTTCCTGAGTCAAGACCAACACTTGTTGGTCAGTAATGTGCCTGTTCCTGATGAGTGCCAGCAGGAAGCTGTCAATGTTGAGTCTTGCTTCCCAGTAAGCACTCAGCAGTCTCAGCAAGCCCAGTCATGTTCTGGAGATGAAAGGCTGGTGGACACTGTACTGCAGATGGTGGTCTCTGAGACCAGTGCTTTCCCAGATGAAGCACATAAATGGGAAGGTAACCTTGGTGGTCAGAATAAACCCATATTTCGAAATTATCTACTTTGAGACGCTGTTCTCCTTGTGCCTCGATTCCTAGGTTCCTACCAACTTGACTTATGTTACTCCGTGTGTGCTGTGACGCTGACTCCTTTGATGCTCTTGTACTGCTCACTAGTTCCTTGGCAATATCAGTGAGGGTGGCTGAAGGCATGATCCTCACTGATGAAAAATTTCTTTACTTGGCAAATTCTGCTCTAGCCTGAGGAAGAACCCAAACCTTACTCTGTGCAAGCTGCTTTAGGTTGTAAAATGGGAAGCTGCTGTTCTGCTTATTCTGTGGCTCTTGCTACAAGCTGGTTCCCTCTGAGCTTCATCCTGCAGGGTGAGCTACTCTGCTTTGCACTGCAGTGTAAATCCCAGACAACAAAGAGTTAGGTGAAGGAGAACACAGCAGCATTTGCATGCTTTCAGCAACTGCAGGTGTACCTTACCCTAAAGGAGTTAAAAAACTTCATGAGAGAACAGTCTTGGTTCTTCATCATTTCTTAGAGATTCCCTCCAGACCAGTGTACAAAGCAGCCCTGGAAGAACCAGTCCAGACTCCCACAGTCTGTGTAATGGAAGTGGTCTCAAGGGTGGTGGTGTGGCAGAATACTTGCTGCTGCTGCACAGCAGAACTTTCTCCAGACATTCTGCAGTGGTATTTAATAGCCACACATTTCAATGGCTTGTTAGTTGTCTAGATGGATAGTTACTTAATCTCAAAATAAGGACCAATCAAACACAAAAGGTAATAGATCTCATAAAATGAGAAACAGCTGTTCCACTACAATGTCAGTGAACTGCCCCTCTCCTGTCCGTTGATCTACTCTGGGTACTGTTTATGACTACAGTAGAGTCCTGCCCACCATAACTTGCTCTTCCCTTGAATCCTCCCACTCCCAGGCCCTCTGTGAGGTAAGGAGCCACTCCCTTTCTCTTTAATTTCTTCAGCAAAAGTATCATTTGTTATGAGGGTGGTAAGATGGTCTTAGCATGTACATAAAACCACAAGGGAGTCACCATTTCACAGAAGTTTAATCTCTGCTCTATGTGTGAGTATAAGAAAAAACAGGATCTGGGAGGCAGATGCTTTTAAGTAGCAGCATCTGCCTTATAAATCTATAAAAGGCACCCAAATGTCCTTGGAAAATATTCCCACTTCTTCTTAATCAGGATGCATTCTTTTTCAAGCCATCTGGGATGGGCATGTTGTCCATTCCACCTCAGCCAAAACGGAATTTTCATCACTGTGGTACAGAACATTCCCTCTTCAGTGGCTTGTTTTGTACATGGTGATGAAGATGAATTAAAGAGTTGGTAAAAAATTTCCAACAGTTCTGTCCAAATTTTGTAGAGGGAGATTATATGCAATGGTAAAATCAAATGTCAAAATATCCTCAAGTTTTAATGATAGTGCTCTCTTTGTAGGATAACATGTATTAACACTCTGTTATACCCTTTCTAGAGTGTTATCTCTGTGCCAGTTTATTGATTACAGTTTAGAGTGTACTTTGTTGATTTTATTTTATAATTCTTTTACAATATGAGCAAAATTCTTCTGTCCTAGGTGTCTCCTCAAGTTTATATTATGCTGTACACAGAAGCAGGAGTAATGGTATCCGTGCATAAACATTAGTTCTATTAACATTAGAAGGTAAAAAGTGCTATTAATGTAAAAGATGTGATACTCAGTAACCAGGATTTTGTCCTTTCTGTTGTGTGGGAGAGGTCAACAGGGCTCTTAGGGCTGGGGCATGAGCCCTCCATAGCTACACTTCAATGGAAGCAGAAATGACTTAAGACTTCAAAAGCAGACCTATGCTGGCTGGGACTGGTCTTTGTTTGCTATCATTTGCAGAAGACACACTCTCTCCTTTGTGATCTTTGACCACTTTTGGAGACATGAGAAGACCTAGTGCATTGATTTCACTGTCTTTGAGATCTTAAAAATGGCAAAACCCAGGAAAATTCTATTTAGTCTTGTTCTAGGAAGTGCTTGCTAAGTAGTACAGGGCTCTTCCCAAAGACTGTGAGGGTACTTTCCAGTTCACAAGCAGTTTCTTCAGTAATTCCAAAGTGACATGTCTGTGCACAATCTGTATGCAGGTATGTGTCTTCCATGTGCACCTTATCCTGCCTGGGTGGCTAACAAGCAATCCATGGCAGAAAGAGCCCAGGGAAAGATATTGTCTCCTTTGGAGTGACCAGAAATCCTCTGTTGCAGACACAAAGGTGGGAGAAAGTCAGCAAATTAGAGATTTCACAAAATCAGAAATTTAAAATCTGAGAAAACCAAGCACAGTGAAAAGTTCTCACCCACTTGCACTGTCACCTGAGGAAGAAAAACAACAGTGGAGTGAGAATAATGCTGAAAGAGCATTTTTTAGTGTAGTCCTTACCACAGCTGTGCTGTTCTGTCCATAGCACCTATCCACTGTCTCACACTACATGTGATCTTTGAGAAATGTTTTGAAACCTTCTTCCAGGATATTCTTGCCATCCATCCCAAATTCAATCAACCATAATCACCATGTATTTTTCAAAAACAGGGAATGATTCCTTTTTGGCAAACAAATATTAACATGGGTGATGTTGTTTTCCAGGAACACATACCTTTCTTTCACAGAGACCTCATTCTCATGTGTCATTGAGTTATTACTGTTGAGGAAGAACCTCCACAGGCAAGTGGAAGAGCATGGCAGGTGTCAGAGAGATGTACACAGTGATAAGTTTTCTGTCCTTCAGTATTTATAGTTGAAGCAGACAAATAACACACAAAGGGCAGAGGGAAATATGAAGGAGGCAGTCTCCTACATAGATATGTGTAGCTATAGCATGCATGGCCCAAAGACATGCTTCTTATACCATGAGACACCTCAAGATTTGATGCTTCCTAGCAGAGGTAAATGAAAACAAGTAGCTGAACATTTGTGAGCAAGTAAAGATGGGAGAAAATAATCTGCTCCACTTGGGACCAATAGGTTTCTTACAACATTTGGTAGTATTTTATTTTAATCCATATTTTTCTGTTATCTAAATTTACCAGATTCTTAAGCTCCAGATTTTTTACTTAAGATGTACCAATTTAAAAAATACTTTCCCTCACGTATTTAATTTTAGAATATTTGCCAACAACTTTTTACTCTGTGCACAGCTCTTGAAAACCCATGTTCTGGTACCAAATGTTTTGTCAAAAGCAGCTCTGTCATTTTCTTCTCTGTGAATCCATTAACTAAATAATACCCCTTCCATGAGATCCAGCACTTATTGTTTGTAACCATCCTGGGAAGAGATTTAATGGGGAAAAAGTTCAGTATAGATACTGGGTCTGGTCCAGAGTTGAGCTTGAAAGAAAAGTTCTGACCTCTACCAGAAAGGGATGGATGAAATCCATTGTCACCAGACTTTTCTGTACCGTTCTTCAAAAACTGAAGTGTGGTTGCCAATACGATGGGATCCAGCTCCACCATTGGGAATACCAGGTGCTCCTATCCCATGATGGCAATGAAATGGCAATGGTTTCAGTCTTAAGAGCTTCTTGATTCGGATGCAGAGGAGCCATCCATTTGAGAAGTGGCAATTTCTTCTCCTGCAATTACTATATATATATAGTTACATATATGTATATGTACATATCAGTACATGTGTATATATATATACGCACGTAGATATATATATAGCAATTGTGGGAGAAGAAAGATATTTGGAGCAAACAGCTTTTCTAAGCTTCATGAGACTATAGGAAAGGTTTCTATATGTATGCTCTGATTTGAAAATTTCCCCTATTGTTTCTTCATCCCCCTAACTTTTCAACTCATTTATCTAAAATATCTCTTTGATGTAGACTGGCAAAAACCTGAGGGATCTTCAGCCAGAGGTTTGGATGATGGCTATAATGAAAATACAAGAAATGTACTGTAACAGTAGCTGTTAATAGCAGAAATTACAAGTTCCTTAGTCATCTTCCTTCAGGCAGTCTGGAATCTAGTCAGAGCTTACAGTTAGACCTTGCAACTGATAAAATGTGCCTCTGAGAACTGGCCATGGGAAGGGGTGGGTGATTGGTCTAAGAGACCACTGGAGCCCTCCTCCAAGCTCCACAGCCATTTCCCATGGATAGGCACTGTTTCCTGCTGATCTCCATACTCCCTCCACACCAGGCTCCAGTCCAGGTAGGTCTCTGGGAGGCAGCCTGGAGAAATGCCACTGAAACAAAAATAAATCAACATTGCAAAAACTGCGTGTATTGTAAACTCAAAATAAAAACCATCAGTGTCAGAAAAAAAAAAAGAAAAAAGAAAAACAAAGGTCAGAAAAAAAGAAATGACCCCTGTTCTACACAAACATGTAGCTGGATGCAAACAGCTGAATGTTAGTCAACCCTTGACTGCACAAAGAGAGACTGGCTCTAAACAAAACAGGGAGAGCTGAGACGGAGCCTTCTAACGAAGGCTATTGAAGTTTGTGCTCCCTGTAACTTGAAAGCCGCAAATGCTGAAAGAGCCATCTGTATTAAACCATGGCTAGGATCATGTTCATTAGCTGGTTGGCTGTAAATATAGCCTCCCCCCAACACAAAAGGTAACGCATGTCAGCTCAAACCGTCACCAGCAGGTTTGTGTAAATATTTACTGGGCTGTTCAGACTGCTGTAATTCGAGGCTGTTGATGTCTCACAAACAAGTTAGAAAATGAGTTGGCAAGTTCCCGAAAACAGTGTCAAAAGGCAGCTCCAGTACAGCAGAGGGAATGTGAGCTTTGTGCTGTTTTCTCTTAGGGCTGCAGGGTTTCCCAACTGCTCCAGCCTTCCTAGCTTTTGGACTCCTTACAGTCAAAACTCAGATTTAAAGATTTGTAACATTTTATGCTATATTTTTTCTTTAGACTCAAGGATAATGTTTCTTGGAAGTTTTGGATGTTGGGATGAGGGTGAGAATTTTGCTTACATTAATCATACTTTTTTACTTCTTTCATAAAAATGCACCAGTGCATAAAGTGATGTCTAAGAAAGCTGTGGGACCATGGGTGGTCCACCCACCTATGTGAAACTGCTGGCCCTACTCCTTGTGAATCATGGAGAGAGATGTTGGGGTAATCTCCAAGTAGCTGAACAACCACTCCATTACTCTTTTGGACTCGGGATGCCTACAGCTGATATCCAAGTCTATAAAAGACCCCAGACTAAACAGCTTGAATATGACAAGTGAACTCTACTAATTCCTAGTTTGTGAGAGCAGAGAGACACAGCCTGTGTCTGGTCCAGCAGGCAGGGACAGGACATAGTTTGAAGCTCTGGCTCTGTGGTTTTCCATACACTTTCCCCATTTGCAAGCTTTCAGTCTCCCTAAAGGATGTACAGGGGCTATTCCCAGGGGTAGTTTGAATGTGGCCACGCACATTCAAATGGAATGGAATGGAAGAGGAACCTGAAATTTCAGCAATACAGCCTTTATGTTGTGTTGAGGGCATAGCTACAGCAATCACCTTTGTCCAGTCATTTGGACCAGAAGAAATCCTCTATTTACAAAAAAGCCAGTGTCAGGACAGATCATCCTTCCTCTGCTGTCATGTGCATGTGGTGTCTGAGTGTAATTTTAAAGCACTGGACAGGGAGAATTGCCTGAGTAGTCATTTCTGAGCATTTTCATTTATAAAGGATGCTGGTTCTTGGAGTCCTGCTTTTTTTATTCTTCCAGAGAAGACAGCAGGGAGATGACTGTGATTCTATGAGAGTTAAGGGAAAAGATACAGTCTGTGAGTATTGGAAACATAACACAGAGAAATGCCCCTTGGCACTAAGGAGCTGGGAAAGATAACACATTCATCACATGCACCCCTAAGCTTTGGCTGGGAAATGCTACAGTTCTCTCTTCCACATAGAGTGCCATTGTCCAAATGGGCCACCAGCATGTTGACAGAGAGGTGATTTTGTTAGCTGGGATTTGCTGTCCTCATGGCTGGAAATTAGCTCTGTCAAAATGAACACCTGGCATGCATCCAAATGGCATTTACTGACTTTAAGCCACACAGTGATAGGAATCCCTGACTGATGCAAAACTGCTGAGGCAGATTTTGCAGAAATACTCCTGCCCTTCTTGCATGCACTGGTGTGTACAGCAATGCAAGGAGGAGGGTCTGATGCACAGAACACTCCCATCCTCCTCCCTGGGACATGGATGGGTGCGCATGGCTACCACAGGGCATCTAGCCGACTGGGTTCATGTTGCCTCCAGAAGCAAGGGAAAAGCTTGGGTGACTGAGTGCTGCTGCATCCCTTCATTCCCAGTTGTGCCCATCAGTGTTACCTCTGGGCAACCAAGTGACAAAATAATGGCCAGGTGTTATTGTTTTTATACATCTTCCCCCTGAGCCATTGTATGCTGACTGCTGCATGGCTGTCATCTCTACACTTCAGATGGTGCAGGTCAGTGAGATTTCATTTCCGTCACTGGACTACCCCTAACTTGCACAGTCTCATTTAGTTTAGTCCAGGAGATTTCACATGATAGGCTTCAGGGTATGATCTTCTGATCGCAGTATCTTATTATGCGACTTGTGCACTGAAAGTAGACTCTTGAGAAACCAGCTGTGTAACTCCAACCAAATGAGTCATTTTGTTCATTTGTTTGGCAACAGGAGTATTTCAGGTAATTTCCATCTGAGGTAGGGCTCAGAAATCCCAGCTCTGCCAAATGAGTAAACAGCCTCTGGTGATGGCTGTCCTGTTCACTGAGGAAGGCACACAAAAGGTGACCCAGAGTTTTGACACTCAGCATGGATTTGGGTCTGCAACCCTTTTTTTACAGCAGCAAAAGCAAAGGTCTCAAAGTCACCCCTATTAAAAACAATCTTTCTTCTCTCAGAGTTAAATGAATTGGCTAGACCCACCAGTTCCTGCTCTTTTGATTCCTGCATGAAATGAATGACGTAGATGTTACAAGAGACTAGAATGTTTCCTAAGGAAGAAGAACAAAACTCACTTTGTGATGAATCTATTTCACCTATCTCTATCAGAGAGATAAGGCAAGTCTAAACTTGCCTGAAGGCAAAGGGAAATCCCGTAGTTAAGGATCTGTTTGGGATGGGCTGGACAGTAACATGTCAATGGCTCATAGTCCAAGTGGAAATCAGTGATGAGTGGTGTTCCTCAAGGATCAGTACTGGGACCAGTGCTATTTAACATCTTTGTAGGAGATATGGACAGTGGGATTGAGTGCACCCTCAGCAAGTTTGCAGATGACACCAAGCTGTGTGGTGCAGTTGATACACCCAAAGGAAGGGATGCCATCCAGAGGGACCTTGACAGGCTTGAGAGGTGGGCCAAGCCAACTTCATGAAGTTCAACAAGGCCAAGTGCAAGGTCCTGCACCTGGGTCGAAGCAATCTCAAGCACAGATACAGGCTGGGCGGAGAGTGGCTTGAGTGCAAAAAGACTTGGGTGTGTCATTTGATGACAAACTCAACATGAGCCACCACTGTGCACTTGCAGCCAAGAAGACCAACCAAATCCTGGGTTGCATCAAGAGGAGTGTG
>VZTY01024064.1:0-52701 GCA_013400935.1 Turnix velox | reverse complement strand
AGCCTGGAGAAGAGAAGGCTCAGAGGGGACCTCATAGTAACTTATAAGTACCTGAGGGGGTCCTACAGAAAGGCAGGGGAAGGACTTTTTAATATGCTATCGGATGGAAGGACTGGAAACAATGGATGTAAATTGGAAGGGGGTAGATTTAGACTTGACATAAGAAAGAAATTCTTTACAGTGAGGGTGGTGAAACACTGGAACAGGTTGCCCAGAGAGGTTGTGGATGCCCCCTCTCTGGAGGTGTTCAAGAGCAGGCTGGACAAGGCACTGAGCAGCCTGATCTAGTGGAATGTGTCCCTGTCTATGGCAGGGGGGTTGGAACTTGATAATCTTGAAGGTCCCTTCCAACCCAAACTATTCTATGATTCTATGAATTCCACTCTGTGGGTAAATACAAAGTAGAGTAGCTACCTCAGACATCTCTGTTTTCCAAAACTAGAAAAGTAAAGATAGAGGGCTGAAGTGAGAGAGGAGGGGAAAAGAGATGCTGATGAATTTTTAATGATGCATTCTCCAACTGCCATCACTCCATCACCTGAAATAACAGCACAGAATGACAGGATGTTATCTCCTTAGCTTATGCAATCATCATATGTAAAAGATTTCTCTGGGGTGGATAATAACTATTGTCCTTGGATTTTTATATCAACAGAATGCAAATTTACTGTATGGAAATATTATTTTCTTCTTCTAGATTACATCATTACACCCAAATCTATCACCAGGATACTTATCTATACTGTGCTTTATTCATTGGAGTGGAGTGCAAAGTCTCTACTGGAAAAGAATATGACTCTGTGCTTTGTCCTTATGGAGCCAGAGAATGGTGTCCTCTCCCTTGCATGAAAAATCATGATGATGTCCCCCTTTTTTTTTGAGACTTTGTCTTTCTAAAGCCTCTGAAGCTTATCTGTGCCCCAGCAAGGAGCTGAGCATTTGACTGGCAATTATGTTTTAGTCATATACCCCTGTCTGCATAGATGCCTACAAGGGACTGACTCAAATGAAATATTCATTCCTGTGCTGATATCTTCAACTATGATTTAGCTTAATCCCTTATGCCAAAAGAAAATCTTGTTGCTGTGTGTTTTTCTTTAGAGGACTGGAAAAGTTGTGTATAGGCCTGGCTTTTAGATATGTTTTCCATCTCATCCATCACCAGCTCTTACATTTATTCATGTGTCCCAAGGACAGGGTGTGGAGATACTGTACATCTCACATGGCAAAAATCTGGAACCACAGCATGAATAGTGGTCTTTTCTGGCTCCTCCAAAGCAATTGATGCTCTTTGTCAGCTGTTTTACTTCAGTTCAAAATCAAGAATGAGGAGGTGGATGCTCAAACATCTGATGAAATGTGCAGGGAGTGACTTTTAAAAATGTTTAAGAAAACATAGAACATGGACCAAATGAGGTGCATACTCTATCTTCCTGCTCATGCAGCTTCAGACTTCAATTGCAATTCTAATGTCATATTAAAACCATTTAAAATTACATAAAGCCTAAATCACATCCACCACAGAACAGTGCCATGTGTAAATGGAGCATCTTATGGAATCTCCTGGATGCAGCCTCTCTGATGACAGTTGCCATTTGTGGGCAAGGATCAGAGCTGAAAAATGTAGAAATGGGTAAAAGCTGAAGAGGGAAAGATTCATGGGCTCTGTCCATGAGGCAGAGGTGCAAATAGGCAAGGTGACCAGCAAGTGGGGCAGGGAACAAGCTCATGGCTCACATGGTGCCTGTTGGAGGACCTGCCAAAGATGGGCAAGTTTTGCTAGGCTTCATGCCTGATGGGGACAAGAATCAGGATTTGACAATCTAAGTTCTGTCTCCCCTCGGCCCCATAGTTTGAAAGAGATACTAAGCAACAGGGGACAAGTAAAGTTTGTTTTGTCCATGAAAGCATTTTTTTTTGCTCTTATGGGGTAGGTTGCCATGTATTAATTTCTAATATATTGTAAAATAAACCCTTTTGTGAAGATGCTTAATTTCTGGTTGCCTGGAGTGGTAGATGCCCCATCCCTGGAAGCACTCCAGGTCAGGTTTGATGGGGCACCGAACAACCTGATCTGGTGGAAGATGTCCCTACTCATAGCAAGGGAGTTGGACTAGTTGACCTTTAAAGGTCCATTCAAACACAAACTATTCTATCGCTCTATGATTCTGTGATTAATACTCAATCTAGGATACCATTAGGATGGGTAATAAACTATCTGCACTAAGGGCAGAGAAGTTCTGGATTATTTACTCAGTGAAGGAGGAATGTTACTGCTTTGTGTTCAAAACTGTCCTCTGAGAAAAGACACAATGCAAACAATATCTTGAGATTTTCTGGCTTGACACAGATAGTAAAAACTGGGTTACTAATGGAATAAAAATTATTCTTTCTCTGCCCATAACCCCTCGCTCCATGATGTGAAGAAGAAGCTGAGATTGTCTGCCTCTTCATAGAGCACAATTAGCAGGGCAGATGCCTTCGCTGGCCATGCTACCAACTCCCATGCACTGCAGTAGAGGCAATGGAATGTCACAGCAGCTGCTGTTTCCCAGGGCATTGGCCCTGCAGCACTAGTGGGAGCACCACAGCAGCTGCAGGGCCTCCGCTGTGAGCTCTAGATATAAGCAGAAGTCCTGGCCCATATACCATGAGGTCTAGGAACTAGAAGACAACATAATTCTGCTTCTCAAAGGCATGAAAATGGTACACAGAGAACTAGTGCACAGAATGTGGAAGGACATCCTGTTATTTTCAGACTCAACCTTTCCTGACCCTCACTTTCCCCATAGCAGTAATTAACCTCTGTGCAAAGCGAGGATGAGATACCACCAATCCAGAAAAGCCCTGTTCCCAAGTGTAGCTTATGCTTCTGTGCTTTATTATACACAATGCAGAATGCAAGTGCCTGAAGCAGAAAATATTTCCATTTCAAATAGATAAGCGGTTTGTGATTGCCAAGCTAACAGGAAGGCAAGCTAGAAACTACTACAATCATTTCTCTGACAGTGGAAATTAATAAGTCCCTCATACCCACAGGGTCATAAATAAAGTTGCTTTTCCAGCATATTGGCACCTGGAGGATGCTTTGCTGGATAGCATCTCTGCCTGTGTATTGTGGAAGGGAACTGGATGGCAGTAAGGTATGTATGGTTTAGCTGTCAAATGCCAACCTCATGTTTATTTGCACTAAATATTCCCTGCTACAGAATCGGTGAGGAAATAAAAAGCAAGAAGGTATGAGGAAATGAAGGAAGAGCAGTGGTGGGATTTTTTTTGAGCTATTCATCCACGTTGTGAACTGATAAGTAAACCAGTCCAAAAGCAAACATCACCTGCGTGAAACCATTCAATGCCAGTGCTCCAGATTGCTTGAATTGAAAGCACCACTGCACTTAGAACACAGGTCAAAAATCAGACTCCTCTCAAGAAATACCTTGTGTTATTATAGAACTAAAAGCAAAAGCACTGAAATTTCCCATCAGTGCAAAATTGTGGCGAAAAAATTATGCCCCTGATCCCTCAGTCACTTTCAGTTTCCAGATAGCTTTGAAGCAATCAGAACAGTTCAGGAGTCCCTGAGCTTATTATAGGGTATGAAACAAAGGGATTGAGACAAGTTCCCAGGCTTGTTGAGCTAGACTCAGAAAGTTGTTTGTCATCTATAAGATTGTTCCTCAAAATCTCCGTGTTCTACAGTGCATTTTGCTTTCTGGAAAGTAACATTTCTTGGCTTCAAAGCATCCTTCAAGGGACTTCAAGAGCTGAAATATGGACACCCTTGGAACAGGTGCTATCAGCTCCATGGTAGAAAGGTCAGATTTCAAATCAGTTCAGAAATTCTCAGTCCATTTTGCAAGAGGTACTCCTAGGGAGGCAGTGAGGTGGTTACCTATGCTCAGATCCTGGTGAGAGGCAGCTTGTTTAGTTATAGAAAGCACTGGCAGGCTCATTTCCCAGGAATGGATAACCAAGCTGACCAGTTTCTGCCAGATGAGGAAGAAACAAGATGAGGAAGTACTAGTAGGGCTGTTGTACCTTTCTTAGTCTCTCTGGTATTTCTTCTAGTTATTATCACATTCAAACTGCCTTTTAGCTTCCAGTACAGTCTGTTTTGCTCTTTTTTATTATCTGATCTGTGCTCACAAGGGAAAATAAGAGCTGCCATGCCTTTGCTGCATGGAATTGTTTGGATGGTTAGAGTGCCTTCAAAGATGAGACTTTCCCTATTGAAGTTTCTTGAATACTCACTTAGCATCACCAAATGGACATGGGTGCTGTGTTGCTCAGTGCATTAGCAGCTGGGGTCAGGGCCTTATTCTCTGCTGTGATGTCCCATTGAGTTACAATAGCAAAGGTAAGGTTGAGAAGGACCTATTAGCAGATGGCCACCAGGCACGAGCTTGGAGATGCAGGATTACTTGTTCACATCTCCCACTAATTCCACCAGCTGGCAGGGCATCCAAACAGCAGGAGATTCTTTCCAGAAGGTGCTGAACAGAGCCCCATGCAGGGCAACCAGCTGTGAATTTCACTTCCCAGGAGCATATGGCATCCTGGGACACAACTGTCTGGTAGGAACCTCTCTTAGGAGTTTGTGCACTGGGTAGGTGGTGGTTATGGTAGGTTCCTGGGGTGACTCTGCTGTAGAGTTGGATGGAAAAATATCCTATTTCCAAGAGACTTTGTGGAGCTCATGCAGACTTTGCCCATGCTGTTGATTGGAGGTAGTACATGCTACCTGTGTGCTCAAATTCAGTTTGGACATAAATATGGCTCCCCTCCATGACTGTGTTTATAGCTGCTGAGCAGCTAGGAGAATATAAAAACACGTACTGATGAAAGTCAGTGAATCCTTCTTTTCAAAATGCTGTATTTTCCTCTCTGGTTTCAGCAAGAAGAATTTACCTCTCTGGAATGTCCTGCCCACTTGTGTTTTTTGTCTCATTCAGGATGATGTGTTCATTTATCCTTCTATCAGCAGCCGATAAACAATATCCTTTAAGCAGATGTGCACATAGAGGGTGTAGTTTCTTCAGTACGGGAAAACTTTTTTTGTATTATCAGAGAGCCTTTCTTATCTTACTGTCTCCTTTCTTCCTGGTTCACATCAGATTCAGTCCATCAGCTTTTGTTGACAGCATCTCTCAGCTGGCTCATCCAAGGAGGGGAGATGAGGGTAGGGAAAGTATTGCCTGCCATAGCTGCAGGCTGTCAGAGATGACAGTAAAATTTAAAAAAAATAACATTATTTTTTGCAGTTAGAAGCAAGGATCAAATCCATAATTTTGCCAAAAATATTTTGCTTTCTCGTTTTCTGTAGTTCCTTACAATCTGTGCTGGTGGTGTTTCTACTCTGCACCAAAGTACAGTATATTTGACAAGTAGATTTTAATTTAAACAGAGATTACTCCAGGTACCCATTGCATACATTCTTCTCATGCATGTGGCATATCCCAATGGTCAAACTGACTGACTGACATCCTGCAGGGTAGGATATCATACTAGCTACCATGTTATATCAGTTATAGTAACAGTGACAATTGTCAGTCTTTGTCTTCTATGACAACATAAGAGACATCACCAGGTCAAGGGAGGCGACTCTTCTCCTCTCAGCTCTGGTGGTGCCCCATCTGGAGTGCTGCATTAAGACCTCAGTTCTTCAGTAGTACAGGGGAAACAGGAACTAGAGTAAGATAGTGAAAGTCCACAAAGGTGGCTATGGATGTAAATTGGAGGAGGGGAAATTTAGGCTAGACATAAGAAAGAAATTCTTTGTGGTGAGGGTGGTGAAACATTGAAACAGGTTGCCCAGAGAGGTTGTGGATGCATCCTCTCTGGAGGTGTTTAAGACCAGGCTGGACAAGGCACTGAGCAGCCTGAGCTAGTGGGAGGTGTCCCTGCCTATGGCAGGGGGGTTGGAACTAGATGATCTTTAAGGTCCCTTCCAACCCAAACTGCTCTATGATTCTATGATGTGCCAATGCAAGCATGGTCATTGAGGAATATAAATTCTGAAATCTCTGTTAGGAATTAAATTGCTGCTTTGTTAAAATGGGAACAACTTTGGACAATACTTTTATAGAGATTACTGATGAATTGCTTACCTTTCCATCCCCTGTTTCCAGGTCAAAGTCTGTCTCAAAGCAGGGAGAATTAGCTTTTCAAATGAAAGGCTGTCTTGTTTTTTCCCTTTACATGAACAAAACAATATTTTTGGTGACCTGGTCTAAAATGTTTTGAACAGAAAAATATTTAAGATAAAATGGACATACTGAACATAAAAAAAGGTTTAGCCCAGATTATTAAAGCTAGGAAAATTAAATGGAACCAATAATTAATGTAGATGTGGAGATGGACCTTAACAGTAAATTGTGTTGTGAACACAGTGATTAAAACATAGCTAGGCAAGAGTTAAGAGCACCAAGCGTGTCTTTAACTATTTAGAAGGCCTTTTTTTCATGTATAAAATGCTAAGAAATGCCCTAAACTTGTTGTTTTTTCTTCAGCAAGTGGTGATGCTAAACTGTGAAAACTTCAGATGAGTGGGTTTCAAGGCTCCAAAGCTTTTGTACTTCCACAAATGTACTAACAACCCTGCTCAAAGCTGTGCTAACATGGGCAGTGACACAAGCTTGATATAGGTAGGAAATTTGTCAAACATTGTAGAGGACACAACATCATGTGCACTGTATGGCAAGATACTCTGATCATGGCACACCCTCCTCATGCCACATGTCTGCTGCTGTAGAGAAGTGGGAAGAAAATAACATGTTCTCTGTGGCTCTGTGGTGCACCTTTCAAGTGAGGTCCTGGCCTATGTCTCCAGATTGAAGATATTGCTGTTCCTGTAGATCACTGGGGTATAGTTTGGGATTAAGTTGTAGCTGGAACCATTCACTGTGTTTCCACCACACTGGGAAGAGCTTAGCAGCTTGTCAGGAGACCAATGGGGTTAACACATGCTCATCCCCAGTATGTATAACAGGTGAGATGATGAGAGAAAATTGCTGAAATTAATGTAGAAGTTGGTCCTATCACTGGGTAGGAAGCTGCAGTCAGTGGAGTGTATGAAAGCTAATGCACTAATAAGGAACAGTAATGATCTGTGGACCAAAGCAGCTATAGAAGAGAGAGGGATGAAGATAAAATGTATGGAACATGTCAGTGTGAGGGCAATTCTCCATAGCTGACCATCTGTGGCCATTTGAATTTCAATCCATTTTATGATTGCAGGTACCTTGGCGTTTTTTAAAAAGCTATGCTGATGCTGGGTTTTGACATGTTGAAACATACTGGAGTTTCCCTTCTACTAAATTTTAGGAGCCTGCAAGGCTCAGTGCCACAATCCATTGGTCTCGCATTGTGATCCAATGCAGCATTACTCAGCAAGAAAAAGTAGCCCTTTCATGAGTACTGAGTATCTCTGTATTGCTGATATGTTGGAATTAGATATTAGACTTTACGAAAGAACAATTTAGCATGAAAAGGTTGTTTTTAGTATCTGCTGTTGCAGGCCTTGAAGCATCTCATGGAAATTGTTAAGGATGAACGTTTTGCCTACTTGACCCCAGAGGTCCTTAACAAGTTCATCTGGAGAGCATCAGATATACCATAGGTTATAGAATGTAACAGGGTTGCGTAACTTAAGAGTTGCTGGCACCTATTGGACAAAACTAACTCACTGACAATATTGCTTTGCTTGGAAAACATTTCAAAGCAATCTGAACATTGGGAGTTATGCAGAACTCTTCATACACCTTTCAGAATCTCCTAGGGCAACTCAGGCTTTATTCAGCTAAGAACAAGCATGGAAAAACAGCATTTGAGGTTGAAAGTACAGACTGTTTGCATTTGGCTTGACAGTGGCAGTGGGAAGATCTTGTGCAGATAGACTGATTCATGCAACAGGGTGCTAGTTTGATATTTTAATGAGATTAATGAAAACAAAAGAGCAATGTAAAAGCTAATGCTAAGGAACTCTCTGATCTGGAGCTGATAGATGCTCTCTAGCTGATGAGTAATACTGGCACCTCTGGCTAAAAACACAAAGAAGTCTTTCAGGTTCTTTGAAGCCATTCCTGCACTGCCCCATGGGCTCAGTTCTGAGGGTACATCAGAGGTCCTGGGGGCAGCAGAAGAAGCCTGAGATTCCTTGCTCTGAGTTACCACATAGGAAACCTCTGCTGTGCCCATGCTGCACAACAGGAACCACTCCTTTATGCAGGACGTGCAGCTATAGCTTCTTGCTGCCCAGAAGAACTTTATAGTCCATGTCTTCTCTTGAACTGACCAATGGTTCCAAGCTGCCACTCTGCTTCAGGGCTGTGCCTACCAGCATGGGTACTGTGTGGGGTCATCGGTGAACTCAATGAGGAACACCATTCTCCTAGGCAGGATATATAGGACAACATCTTGGGTTTTCCTGAGAATATAGAACACTTCTAGAGACTGTTCCTACCTCTAGAGATGTATGTTTGGAGAAGCCAGACCTATGAGGAATAGGCAATGAGGAAAAGATGTCTCATTGTCTCTCTAGGAAGGCAGCTGGAGTAGTGAGGGAGTAGTGAGGAGTCTAAAGGATACTAAGACAGGGCAGTTTGAGGGGAACAGTCACTAACTGCAATGCTGAAAATTAGTTATGTTAAGAACAGGGTTGGAAAAGTCCAGTCCTAACCTACTGTTTGCCTTTTAATCAGTGATAGAACATTTTTCTCTATGTTGTTTATTTCTCCATCACTCCAGGTGAATGTCTTGATAAGATACTTCTGAGGTTGGCTAAGAAGCAATATGATAGGCAATTCAAGGCAAGTACCAAATGCCATTTTTCTACCAGGTTGTTAACCATGTTACTATCCTGACCTGGGGTCAGTCTGATCCTAAACAGAAGTTTTTAGGCTTTCTCTGCTTTGAGGGTGCTGGTCTCATGAGGCCAGTTCCAAGAGCCCTGTGAGAGCTACACAGTGAGAGATAGTTGAGGAACTGAGCTATGAGGATGCTCCTGATGATAATAGATCACCAGAGACAGTTTTCCTGTTTTAGTTCCTATTTCTACATATGCAGACAAAATTCATGTTCATGTGAGAGTTAAAATGTGCTGCAGCCCTGAGACCAAGTCCTGACAGCTGTAAAGCCCCACTGTAGGATGAAGATATAATGTTGACACGAATGGATTAAAAGAAGAAAAACTGAGAACTGTTTTTAGAGCTGAATAGTCTTCCTTATTTTTGCTTTTATTTTTTTTGTTAATAGGCCTTTCAGTAGTAAAAGCAACCCCCAGAAAATGCCAACTTCTCATTATCTCAGGCTTCATCCAAATACATAGTCCTACAGAAAGGCAGGGGAAGGAATTTTTTACATAATATCGGATGGGAGAACTAGCAACAACGGATGGAAATTGGAGGGGGGTAGGTTTAGACTTGACATTAGAAAGAAATTCTTTACAGAGAGGGTGGTGAAACATTGAAACAGGTTGCCCAGAGAGGCTGTGGATGCCCCCTCTCTGGAGGGGTTCAAGACTAGGCTGGACAAGGCACTGGGCAGCCTGGTCTAGTGGGAGGGGTCCCTGCTTATGGAAGGGGGGGTGGAACTCGATGATCTTTAAGGTCCCTTCCAACCCAAAGTATTCTATGTTTCTATGATTCTATGATTCTATATTACAAGGTTACTTTGTTCCAGTCTAAATACAGCAGACAAAGCAATGCAGGAAAAAAGACAACATCTATGTGAGCAAATAAAATTGGAGAGGGCCTATTCTGTGGCCCTTAAGGCCAGTTGAGGTGTGGTTTGTGTCCACATGGCTCAGCACTCCCCTGCAGTGATTGTAGAAGTGGGAACTCCATCCAAGCTGCCCACTGGGGCAGTCCCTGGCTCATGATGTCCTCTGAAATGTGTATTGACATTGTCCAGGGAAATCAAGTCGACACGGGCCAAAGCCACGTGAGAGAGTTTGTTAACAATAAGACTGCATAGACAATTGTGACCCAGTATTTGAGTACTTGCCCTGGCCTTGTTTTAATTACTGTTTGCATGGACTGAATTTTGACCAAGATTTTGCGGGAAATGTATGACAAAGCCTGAAAACCAACCTATATATGCTGAGTCTCCTGGTGCTTCATACATCGTTCCTTTCCTCTCATTCATTAATGTTTCCTATTCTTTCTGTGATGCATTAGTGTTTAAAACAAGTCCTGCTAAGGCTGTTGGTCTGACATGGTCAGTAGAATGGAAAGAAATACTCCACTCGATCTAGGTTGTGGGACCAACGATTTGTTTCATTTGGCAGCCAGTTTGGCCATTTTAAGAAAAGGGAAGAGATCTTTATGGAGTAAGGTAGTGTGTCCAGGGCATGTGTTCACTGACCACTGATTTCATAAATTCACAGGCTCTTTCTTTGGCCCTCAGCTTGCATATAACATCTCATATTTACAGACTGTCTGCAGCTACATTTTAAAAATTCTATTTGAAATTATTTTTCTGTAAATTGAGAATTTTTTCAGAGTCAGTGTAGCAGAGATTGTGTTTTGGTTTAGTGTTTTGTCTGGGTAGACATACATGCCCACACCCTGCCAAGCAGATGATATTTTTCAGGTATCAATTTCAAAGCATAGAGGAGAAACAAAATGGCACAAAAAGGCTGAACTGCTAAATGTCAAAAAGTGAAGCAGAAGAAAAAACAGTGATGAAATCGAGTCTTTAGCCTTTACTATTCATCTGCAGATATTAAAGGAGGAATTATCCAAAACACAAAATGCAAACAACTTTCACAGTTTTCTTCCTAAGAAAAGTGCCATGGGGTCTTTCTTGGTGTGGTGACAGGCTTGAGTGTGCAGTTCTTTGCCCACCCATATGGCAGGTCACAGTAGTTGTCCAAATGAATGTAGCCCAGAAAGCATCAGCATCCTCAAGCAACATCCTTGCGTCAACATCCTAGAAGCATGACACAACTGGAAATGTTGACTTTAGAGAGAGCCATGCATCCTTACAGTCTATGAAACTTGAAAGAAGCCCCAGGGACTTGTGAAAGTGACTGTAGTGGTTTTGAGGTAGCTCATAGAGGGAGTGTTCTTTTAATTTCCTGCATACATGAATTGTAACTCTCCCGTGTCATTGGTGAGGACATAAAGGGGAGTAGAAATGGACTGTTACTTCCTTTCCTGGCTACATGTGTGCAAGGATCACTGAATAATGACTCTTGACTGTCCTCTGCAAGGTCAATAGTGATGTGTCCATTCATAGATTATGGGGCTTAAAGAGTGAGGCAACTTTTTAAGCCTTCTGCTCTATAAAACCTGCATTCTGACTAAGAAATTGAAATAGAAGCAAACCAAAGCAAGGAATTTATTACATTATGTTTAATATAGATTCTGAAATTTTATACAAGTTCTAAACAGTAATACAACAGGATGCAAAAAATCAAGTGAGCAAAAAAGCAAGACTTCTGTAATGGCATATGTGAAAACTGTTGTTGAAGTAGTAACTGAGGTTTGCCCCACACCCTGTCTGGCATCCACATTCTACAGCAAAATAGTGGCCTTCTACTGGCTTTCTGTCTGCAGAGATGGCAGATGCAGACAGTGCTAAAAAGTAGCCAGCAAGATCCAAATGCAAGAATAGGACAACCTGGCACTAGGGGAGTAGGAGAGGACCTGGGGAATTAATTTACTAAAGCAGAAAGGCTCCCCCTTGTGAAATGTGATGTTAAGACCTCTTTGTTCCCCTTAGCAACTAGATATGAAACATTCTTACCTGATGCTAGATAAGTGCACAAGGTACCAACATGCAATGACTAGTTGATTTCAGCTCTGGAAGAAAACTGCATTTTATAAATATATTAAGCTCATTCATTTCCAAAAGTCACCCCATATTATATTAATTTGCTCCAGTTTATTAATTATAATCTAACTTTCTAATTTTTCTCTTGATGAACTGCATAACAGGAGCTCCTAGACAGCAGACTCTACTTAATCTCTTGCTGGTGCTCCTGCTGCTGTCGTTTCATCTGCACAGACTTCTTCAAAACACCAATCATTTCATCAGCATTCAAAAAAGACATTAAAGATGTGTGTGTGTAATTTTCCCCTCTTTTGTGTAAAAGGCAACAGTGGGGGTTACTCAAGGGAAACTCTTAAAGTAATGCCACTATTCAACTTCCACAGGCTATTCTTTTCTTTCATCTGCAAGTTAATTTTCTAACTTATTAATCGTTCATAGCAGAAATTAGCAAGCAGTGTGAAAAGCAGTGAGGTTGTTTCTTTAGTAACTGATAACATCACACTTGATATGAATGAGGAGATCTAGGTAAGTGATTTGGAAAAGAATTTTTTCCCTTTTGTTTTCACATGGAAAGAAATTTTCTCCAGGTGAGAGGTCCAATCAAAGCAAGGATGCTTGGAAACATGAATGGGATCTCCTGTTTAATTTTATTCTGAAGTTTATCGTTGTGTTTAGCTAATTCTTATCCTGAACCTAAAGGGTTCTCATGCACATACAAACACAAACAGACGCACATGTATTTGTGCAACTGTTTTCACTAACATCAGCCCTGTGTTTAATTCATATCCACACGTCAAATGTGATCTCATGCTGGAGAGGCTTCTGTGTGTGACTCTGGCTCACGGTACTGGTTAGCCAGCCTGACACTCCAGTGTGTAGTTTTAATGTGGGTCTTCACCATCAGAGAAACCATCCTCCAAATGCCTAGGGTACTCAGACTCTGTCTGAAACTCACTTCATGCTGTAGGACTGATGGAGGAAAAATAACCCTGAAAGCTGAAAGCAAGGTAACCATGGACACAGCAATGGACATGATGTATTCCTTGGTCTGAAAAGGTGTCAAAACATTAAACCAGTGCTTTGATGTCTACCATGGTTTATATTTAACTGAAAGGCTTCTCTGATAAACACTATGGAGCTGTTTCTACCATTTCTTGAAAACCATGGAAGGGGAATTGATTAAGCTTGTAGCAGGAACCTGAGCAGTCCATTGCCTGCCTTCTGCTCAAGAAGATTAACCACACTGAGTACTCTGAGGCCCTTCTGCTCCTTGTCTCTCTATGGGAGTTAGCATTAGCCTCCTGCCCCTTGCTGCCTGTGTTTCAGGGTGGGCTCCCTTCATGGTTTCCCATGGTTTACTCCTCCTCTTTTCATGGGACTCAAGCCCACTGCTCAGGGCCACTAATTCACCCGTGTCCAGCTGGGCATCTGCATCCTTCGGGAGTGCTATAATTTACAAATTGCTTGAGGGTGGTAGTCTGAGGAATTTTAAAATATTCTCTTAAACATTGCACTTCATTTGTTGTCCCAGTTGCTCTCTTGTGGATTCAAGCAGGGAGCAGTAAGAGATGAGTCTATTTTTCTTCCTCACTCTTTTTTGTATGTGGAACTAAATTAGATCTCTGTGCTGCAACTGGGCTATAAAAGGGGCTCCAATGCAGGCAGGGCAGGTGATTCAAAACAAAAGGCCTTGATTGAAGTGGTTACAATGCACAGAACCACTAATGTTATGCTGGGCCATTCAGGGTGGTTTATAGCATTGTACAACAACAAACAAAGATGAAACTCACAGTGCTCAGTGACTCAAGAAGTTTTTTTCTTCACTTTATTTCTCTCACTCATTTAAAGAATTTATTTTAAAGGACGTAACATTTATATGACTCTTCTTTTTTTTTTTCCTGGATCATTTTCCTGTCCCTAAAGCCCTTTTGATCAAAGATATCTTTGTAAATAACCTCTTTTTCTTTCTGCGTGCTTGGTTGTCCTGCCAAATTAGCTGTGCTGCCATGGAGACGTGGCATCAGCAATCCTTGTTCTTTTTCTGAAGGATTTCACTAGGCCCTTGTCTCGGGCCTTGACTGAATTAGAAAAAATAATGAGATATTGAACATAAATGTTATACTCTTAACATTGTCAGTAATGGTGTTGTAAGTGTTGAAATATTTCACGAGGCAGTGTGTCTTGGTTTTTAGTTTATCCCACTATTCATGCAGAATATCAATGCTTTTATTTATCAAACAAGCTCATTAGAGAGATAACAACCTATATATGTCTAAACTGTGAAGAAGATAAATGAACTTTTTTAGAAATCATGTCTCCTATTTATTAATTTTTCTTGTTTGGCTTCAGTGCAATACGTGTTGCAATGTTTAGCAATAAAAGAAGCAAGGTGGTTTATTCTAACATTGGACAAACAGTATCTTTGTTCTGCATATGGAAATTACACTCCTTTAAGACTTGCTGCACATACCAGATGAGATACACCCTACTAGCCTGTCCATATTTCTTGTACCCTGTGGACTTACAGCCCTATAGGAAATGGGTTGTTTTAGGAGGGTGTGAAAGAGGTTTTTTTTTTTCAAGAGAACTTAGGAATTTACCATTTCATGATCAAAAAAGGCAACTCAAAAACAACTCTGCCAAAAATTTCCCTTAAGTGACAAAATGGATCTTCATGGGAAGGTGTCAGATTTTCAAGCGGATTTATATTGCATGTCTGGAGCACAGTTTTGTCAAGGAGACAGAGCATGTACTAAAGAAGTGATTGCAATCCACATATTTCAGATGAAGGCAGATGAGTTTCCTAGTCAAAAGTTACCCACATATCCTTCTTAACTGAAGTATTTTTTCTGAGTTCATATATTAGTGGCAGGACTAATAATGAGCAATGAACATCATCCTGAGAGCTGACAAGCGGTTAAGCAGCAATGAAGTTAGGTAATGAGGGTTTTTTCAGGTGTTTTCACTCCCCAGAGACCCCAGAGAGGGTCTTAGGGAATTTTTTGAATGAATTAATATGAAAAAAAAGGCAGAGCTAAAGATGAATTTTACAGTAATTTTTTTTAAATTTTATTTGCAGTGTCAGTTTTCTCTTCCTTCACAGAAGCTGTCAGATCAATGGCTTTTTAACAGAAATAAGCAATAGAAAAAACAACAAAAATCCCCTGGGAAACTTCACCTCTCCTCCCCTCTCCACTGCAGACATAGTATTTGCAAAACAAGGCAGTGTTCACATTGATGCCATCGAGTTTGCACTTGAATCCATTGAGTAACTTCCCTCTATGAAGATGTCACCTTACAGTATTTACCCCTCTCACAGAAGCTGGAAATTCCCTCTGTGCAGCTACCTGCACCGCCCCTGCACTGCATCCTGACAGACTAGGAACAAGATGACTTTGTTATGCAAATAATCCTTCTCATTATTAATGAGAATATATGGAGTTCAGAAGAGTAGAATTAAGAAAGTCCCTGTTGATTTCTTTCCTCGAGGAACCCTTACAACATACTCTATAAAAAACAACCCTAAATTCTTGGTGAAATTCCCCAGTTGAGTGCCAGTTTACAGATGAGACTTCCATTGACTTCTCTAAGGCATTCCTTGAAATGGTGCCCAAAATGCCTAAAAGAGTTTGTCTTTGAATGTCTGACAGACTTAAATGTACTGATTGGACATTGCTGTAACTCTGAGATACATCAGCTGAAGTCAGTGGCCTAGCACTGATGTAATGTTACAAATTTTAAAGACATAAAGTATCAGAAAATTCCTACTTTTGGAGGAAATTTTCTGCTCCAAGATACTTCGCTGTCCACCTTCTCCATGCTTGACTGGTTCCTGATTCCCTACTCTTTTCATGTGTCTCTAACCACAGATGACTCAAATTTGACTCTTCAGGTTGAGACTTTTTTCCTCCATGTAGATAGAGATGGAGCTGAGTTCCTTTCTGGTTTTGAGGAAGGGGGTTTATTGACCTTTCTGTTGCTCAGTAGCAACATCTGCTGGCTATTGAAGATGAGTTGTGCTGTAAAGGAAGTCCAGTTAAAGACTTCTGACTGGAGAAAGGCTTTTCTACAGATAGATATTGAGATATAGAGGAAACAAGGTGGTCCAAATAGATTTAATTACGGACCGTATATCAGTTGACCTGAATTAAATCTAGTTGGACCACAAAGGAGACCAAGACTGCTGTGATTAACGGCATTCCTTCTCTTGCTGGGACCACAAGGAGAATAAAATATTCACCATCATTGCTCTTCACTATTGCATCCTTTGGTGGAGACACATAACTGTTGCTACTACTAAAAGCAAAGAAGTAGTTTCATTACTTCCAGGACCGACTCCCTCACATCCCAGCTAAACCCACATCACATTATTCCAGGAGAAATGGCATCTTTTGGTGCCATTCTCTTACCTGTACTCAACACTCAGCACTGGCTCAACACATGTGGCATAACTCTCCATGTTATGGTTATGCCCATGTTATGGTTATGCCCTCCTGGCTCAAGAGACCGTGGTTTTATTAGTTCCCTTTGTTTTGAAGTGCTTTCTGCCTGTCAGTTGGCAAGAAAGGGAAGCCTGTTATGAAGTCCTCATCTCCTTGCAGGAAAATCTAACCAAATAATCTCTGGGTATCTGTATTACTAGAGTTGTTAAAAAAACCCTTATTCTAAAATGATTCATTGCAATTTCCTCTTACTCTGTGATGCTGGATCAGAAAGCATGCTAAGTCTCAAGTTCTTTTCTGCTTCTCTGTTAATAGGACACAGCACCTATTCCCAAACTACATTAAGCAGTAGAAGAAGCAAGGGCTGTCTTTCTTGAAACAATTGTGAGTACTATCTTTTATATATGAGAAAAAGAGACATCCTTATGAAAAAACAAAGGCAATATTTTCAGGGACATTTTAAGAAATGCTGTTCCTCTCAGCATGACATACATTTGTCCCTCAAAAGTATGTTTCTACAGCTGTTAAATTAAAATACTATCTATGTAAGCACAATTTATAATTCAATAAATTTGAATTTCAATATATTAAAAGATATTTTGGGGTTTTAAATCAGTTAGTAGAACACTTACTGTTCCCAGTTGAAGTTAACTACAGTATAAATCTAAATCTCAGCAATCTCAGTATTTTGCAGTTTGTCTTAATGTATTTAAAGTTTGTTTACACAGGACAAATACTCTTTCATTATTGCATTTGCATTAAGAATAAACACAGTAAATACAAAAGGTTTAAAGAAGCTGAGATGATGAGGACCTGAAGACAAAACACTGGTTAATTTTTGAATATTTGTCCTCTGAAATGTGCACAAGCACCCTGTTATGTGTCTTGCTATCTGGTATTTCTTCCTGTTGCTACATTCTGTAATTCTCAGCCCTACTGTCTAAAACAGTCCAAAAATTGCATTCTTTTGATCAAAAAAAGGCTGGATCAAGGTAAGACAACTTTGCCTGTTGGAACTGAAAGGTCAAATAAGACTGGTTTCTATGAAGCAAAATCCCTTTCCTATTCCTCTGCTTTGGTATTGCATGTTTTTTAGGAGAGTGTTACCTCAATGACTACAGGCATTGCCAGCAATGCTCTAACTTAGCTTTCAATGAAAGCATGATGGTGTAAACAACACTGTGATTTAGTTTAAGAATTTATTTTAAAACCAGCTTTTGCCATAATGCAGCAGACCCCTACAGACATTTCAGTTACTCTTTCTTATCAGTATTATATCCTTACAGAGCTTAAGAGTTCCACCTGGAAAGTCTGCCCTAAAACCCCCACCTTTTAATAATTCAACAATATTTTAAGATTCTTGCACCATATGGATAAGCACCTGAGACTTGAGGGACTCAAAATTCATGTAAATTTAAGACTGATGAAATGAAAAGTCCTGTATAGAGTTGTGAAAATCAGGTGGAGGAAGAAAAACATAATATAGGCAAATTACTGTAAAGATCAAGTGATAACTTATCTTTTGCATATTTTTTTTTTCAGGTAGAAGATGAGGGATTAGCTGCAAGGAAATATTCACACTTCTGTTTTGAAACAATTTTCCACCAATTTTTTCTGTTAACTTGGAGTATGACTTCAAAGTCAGCATTAGCTTCTCAGCTGAAGATACTGATGCAAAAACAATGCATTGTCACAAGTGCAATCTGTTTATTTTATACTTTCAAATATTTCTAAAGCAGCTTATTCTGTTTAGAAAGTAATCAAGCAGTCAGTGAATTATTAGCCTTCCAGCAGTGTATGGCAAACATCAAATAACCTTAATATGAGACAACAGTAGCAACTGAGCAAAAACTGTTTTCTCAGTGAAAGAGGATCTAATGTATTGTTGATGAGACAAAAAGATCTGTTTTTTTCCCAGATGTGTCATTTAACTGTGGGTGAATCTGGAAAGAAATAATGTTTCATTTCCTGTCATGATCAAGGATCTTTATGAAAGTCATGTGTAATAAGGAAGTCAGAAGCTGCAAAAGCCCAGGTTTTTGTTCATTCCCACCTTTTTAGGACCTAAAAATGTTTTAAGAGTTTTATTCTTATAAATCATAATGAAATTATTATTGAAGTCCTATGCTTAATAGTCCTCCTCATGGAAATGGCAAATTCTGCTAATTTCATGTTGAATATTTCTGATTTTTTTTTTTATTTCATGATTCAGAGTTAAAACTGTAGTTCTCATAGAGAGATATAACTAATTTTATTCTGGTCGTGGTCTGTTCTGCCCTCATATCTAGATGTCCTCAGACATAGTTTCAAACATAGCTATCACTTAGCTTATGATGAACTTGAGAAAATAAAGCTCCTTTGCAAAACAAAATGTTAAGTAGGTAAAAAATCTCAGCCACAGCTTTTTAATACATACAAGTCTTTTCAGAATACAGATAGAGATGAAATAATTTCTGCATTAAATTTTGAAAAGTATGGAAATCTTTAATTTTAAAGAAGGAACTTTATATGGCTCCTTGTAATGAGGTGCATAGGACTCCATCTCAAAAAAAAAGAGAGGCTGGGGGAAAAAAGGAATTAACAGAAAAATTAACTGAGCTTCCAGGGCCTTAAGCACTTGCAAAACTAAACTTTATTTCCTACATTTTCTATCCTTAGCCCAGGCTGTTCAGTGCACCTGCAGGAGTTTCACTGCAAGCCCTGTGGGATTTCCATCTGTTTTGAAGGACCTCTTCCTATTCTCTTTGTTGGATGAGGACCTGTTGGACTGGGACCTGCCCTGATCATAAGTGAGCCCATGTTCTTCCCCAGTTCTGTGTCATGGACATGAAATCCTCTTTCTCCTAGAATTTTCCAGACTTTTCAGCAACTCTGATACCATAATGCAGACTGGCAAAGATACTTGTGAACTGGACACCTCTGTGGTCCCCCCAACTTCAAGGTAGCTTGAGTGAGTCTGTGTTAAAAAATTAATAGTCCTATAAGGGGGGTGTTTGCTTCAGGCCCCTGGTCTGAATGCTTCACTCTAGGAACTTTTGTGAGAAAACATGCACATTCAATTATTGTTACATAGCCATCCAGGTCTCTTTCCAGAAGTTTGATTTCTTGTTCCCCTTTTCTTTCATGGTGCAGAGGACTAAGCCAAACCCATGTTTTAACAGCCAAAGTCCCAAATACAAAACCTACATTCATGATTTAAATTTCAGATGTATAATTTAGTGCAGTATGAGGACATCAACAAAGAAAAACCATTTTTGCTCTTTGCTTTGTGGTAAATACTTTTGTTACAAAACTGTCACTCTAGGCCAAAATCTACTCTGAGAAATTAGTTGAATCAATGACTATATTGTTTACTGTCACCCTGCTAAGGCTTGATTGACTGATTCTCCCTTCTTGGTATAACAAAACCAAGAAAAAAAAGCTGCTCCCTTCTAATTGCAGGCAGGTGGAATGCTACATGCCAGCCTCCTTCTGCTTCCCACAACCATGGAACTCAGCTTCTCTTAACCAGATCCAGCACAGAGCAAACCAGGAAAGGAAACACCTTGACTTCTCAGCTGAAATGGGTAAAAGTCATCACTGAAACAGCTCTGTTTCATCAGTTTCAAGTAAAACAACTCAGTGTTACAAGCTTCGAGAAGAGTGGCTGGAGAGGTGTCAGGCAGAAAAGGATCTGCGAATGCTGATGGACTGCTGGCTGAACATGAGCCAGCAGTGTACTCAGGTGACCAAAAAGGCCAACAGCTCCTGGCCTGTATCAGGAACAGTGTGATGAATTGGACTAGTGGAGTGATTATCCCCCATACTTCGTACTGATGAGGCCTCACCTTGAGTACTCAGTCCAGTTTTGGGACCCTCTCCATAAAAAAGAGGTGCTAGAGCATGATCAGAGAAGGGCAATCAAGCTGATGAGGGGTCTGGAGAATAAGTATTATGAGTAGCAGCTGAGGGAGTGGATATCATTTAGCCTGGAGGAAAGGAGGCCGAGGGGAGACATTATTGCTCTCTACAACTGCCTGAAATGGTTATTAAATGTTGGAACAGGCTGCCCAGGGAAGTGGTTGGGGCACCATCCTGAGAAGTATTTAAGAGACAGGCAGACATAATTCTCAGAGACATGGTTTGGGGATGGTGGTGAAACACTGGAACAGGTTGCCCAGAGAGGTTGTGGATTCCCCCTCTCTGGAGGTGTTCAAGACTAGGCTGGACAAGGCACTGGGCAGCCTGGTCTAGTGGGAGGTGTCCCTGCCTATGGCAGGGGGGTTGGAACTGGATGATCTTTGAGGTCCCTTCCAACCCAAACTGTTCTATGATTCTATGATTCTATGGTTCTTGTCAGAGTTGGTTTGATGGTTGGACTCGACGATCTGAAAGGTCCCTTCTGACCAAGGTAATTCTACAAAAACAAAAGACACAAAAGAATCAAAACTCTTCAGAAAGAATGTCCAAGCACATTTTTAACAATGCTGCCTGGGACAAGCTCCCAATGTAAGTTTAACAGCAAAATCTTTTGTTGCCAAATTAAGCTCTCACACAAACACGTTTTTACTTTAGAAATATTCAAGCAAGGCTGAGAGGAAGTGTGGAAAGGGTTTGAAAAAATCCCAGCCAGGTTGTATACAAAAGGAAAGAGGAGCTGAATATTTAGAAACAGATTGGAGGTAAAGTTAAGTGCAGCACTGAGTTTCATCAACTTTGAGACCTTGCTAATGACTCCAGTATGAGCATTCTGGAGCAGAGCATCTTGTATGGATCAAGTGAGATCTGTTATCTGGTGGAGACTTACAAAATGCCAGTGTAGCATGCCATTGTAGTCCTGAATTATGCCTTCTGCCTTTCTTCCATTCTCTTTTGGGCATGTTGCAGTCATGCTCAGGAACTGGTCTAATAACTAACCCTTTAGAACTGGATGTCTGGAGTGGGTCAGTGGCTGCCACAAGATGGTCGTATGTAACTAATAGAAGTTCATGACGGTAGATCCTGCAGAGCCTCTAGCAGTGCCTCAGAATAAAACTTCTTCCTTTGTAGGCATATTACTGCTAGATAAACCACCTGCTTCTGCAGCTCTGCACTCTTCTGTTCTTAATATGTCTTTACATAGTTGCTGCTGCAGTCAGTTCCTTTTTTCTTTTACTGATTACCGCTGCAGTAAGGAAGGAAAGTGAAAAAGCCAAATTTCTACTAATGTGAAGTATGTGGGAACACTCACTAGTCCCCCTTTTAATTATAAACTTTTAGGATGATAGTCACCTGGGGTAAATGAGCTTCTGTATTTGACCATTTATGTCATAAAAGACATCAGGATGCAAGTGTGACTATCTCAGGTATATCAACTACTGCTTTTGCTGTCCTTCGTAGTGGAGGAATGTTTTGGAAAAGGAGACCAGGTCATTATTTCATTCTCCTGGATAGATACTGGCAACAGAGCTAACACTGACCACTGTTCATTCTGGAAGGGCAATGGGAAGAAGAAAGCTGTTTGGTAAGGTGGGTGGGGAAAATGAGATATGCTGCAGGTTCACAGCTGTTGTAATGCTTATGGCTTCTTTTAATCTGTACATTCAGTATCAGTTTGCTGGTCATCTCTCAGGCTTGAGCCATGAATAATTTAACTTCTAGTCTATATTTTGGCTCCAGTGCCTGCTGTGCTTACAGCAATGTGAATCAGGTTCCCTCCCCTCCTTGCCATGGCTTCCCCAGCCATAAAAGTTCTTTCAGCTCCCCTCAGCCCTAGCCCTTCAATCTGAGTGAAGACAACACATGTGGAGTATGAGCTTTGCCATCCCCTCTAACTTTTTGGCAAACTTTTTAGCAGTGCTACAGGATCTGATTCTGGGAAACTTTGCTTCATTTTCATAGCAAATACTTTCTTTCATTCAGTTTTGTAATGTCATTTTTTAATCCTTCCTGTGTGAGTATGGGTTTTTCCTTTCTGCTTTGAATTTTCAGTTTGAAGATGCGTATCATCAGTTTCTCCCACAAAGTATCATCCACAAAGGATTCTCAACTTCCCTTCTGCCTACCATGGGACTTGTGTATGTGAAATTGATAATTCAAATTTTGTTTGTCATTCTCCTGTGCTGCTAAACATATTTTTTTACTATTTGGTATTGTATTACCAAGTACTTCCTAGTTTCTGCTTTTTTAATCTCTTCAATACATACTTAATGAGTATTTAATACAATATAGATTCCTTTTTGTTATACACTTCACACATTTCAGAGTCTTTCTGTTTACCTGTGTGTTTTTTTTTCCTCTGCCTTCACTGATGTTTGCATCACCACAAATTGAATATAACCTGCGGACTTTTTATCTCATCCATTCTGCTGGACCTACCTCCAGCAGAGAACATAACCATTTCTGATTACCTGCTCTTTTTGTCATCCAGCCAATTTCTAGCTTTTGGTGTTTTTATATAGGCTGGATTTAATTTGAATTTAACTTTTGTCAGATAATTTTCTGAGGTAAGGTGTTAAATGGCTTAGGAAAATTCATCTTCTGTACCACATTCCTTCCATTGTAGTTACATTTTAAAAACTACCAGCTCTGCCAGGTATAATTGGTTTTCTGGAAACCTTCACAGAGGAGATGATTTAGTATGAGCCTTAAATAAAATGCCAGTAACTCTGACATGCTCATACCTGTTCTTGCAAGTCACTCAACTTTCCTCCTTCTCCTTCCTAAATGTGAAGAAAGAGGAATTTAACTGTAAAGTGAAAGTTGCTGTGCTTACTTGTTTCTCAAAGGTGCTAAGCACTGATTAACATTGAAGAAACGTGCAACACTTACCTTACTTCCCCACTTTCTATCAGAGTCGAGGCACTTATGCTTAGATTTCAGTCTAACAGTGGTGAAGGTTTCAGATCCTTGTCCTTTCATAACTTTCATCACGAAATCCATAGTTCTCTGTTTACTTATTTACCCGAAGTTCAGTGTAAGTTTGTTGGGTTCCCCTATACTTTAGATACACATAATTTAAGCTCACTACTATGTGTATGTATCTACCTTTTTTGGGGAGTATGCCTATAACTGGTTTTCTTAGATGGTTGCATAGGTTATTGTCTACCTCAAAGCTCCTGAGATGACAACACATCAGTGCTCAAGAGATCCAGGTTTCTGTACTGCATTGATGACATCTATCTCACATAAGTGATTGAGGGGCTGGCCAGAGGAGATGGAAATCATAATTATAAACAAGAAAGAAATGGATAGGCTTGTTGCAACCTTGACTGCAGGGACTATGGGATCCTAGATTTCAGGATTCTGAGATGTGGGAGCAGGCAAAAAGAAGGATTATCATGGTGGGCTTCAGAAGAACAGACTTTGGCCTGTTCAGGGAATTTGTTTAGAAGAATGGAGGGCAGCCCTTGAGAGGAGTCAATCATTTATTGCAAGTCCAGTAAGGCTTTCAACACTGTTTATTATATCATTCTCATAGAAACACTAATCCACTGAAAAGTGGACAATCAGGCAGACTGAAAACTGGCTGAATTGCTGTGCTCTGACAGGTGTGATCAGTAGCATGAAGTACTGCTGGAAGCCAATCATGAACGGGTACTGGGAGTCCCGGGGCTGTTCAGCCTGAAAAAGACTCAAGGGGAATCCTATCAAGGTGCGTACATAGATGATGGAGAGGAAGTTTCTAGACTCTTTTCAGTGGTGTCCAGTCATGGGCTAAGATGTTATGAAGGCAAACTGACATTAAGGAATTTCCATTTAAATATAACAGAACAATTTTTTTTACAGTCAGTGTGGTCAAACTCTGGCACTGGTTGCCCACAGAGATTGTGGAATTGCTGTACTTGGAGATGTTAAAAATGTGGATGGGTACAATATTGATCATTGTACTCTTGTTATCCGTGTTTTGAGCGGGCAGTTGGACTGGGCAGTCTCCTGAACTCTCTTCCAATTTCAGTGACTCTGTGAAATCAGTCTGTAGAGTCCATCTACATGAGCTATTACAAAGTGACAAGGGAAATCCCTTATTTAGCAGTTGCCTCTGTACCTTTTATGGCTGCTTGTCTCCTGCTTCAATTTTGTCCTGGTATCCCAGTCTTCCCTGTGGTAAACATAGACATCCACTGGAGCTTTGTCTCCAGTAACTCATTCATTCTAGATGGCCTTGGAGCAAAGAGATTTCTATGGACTTTTAGGATTTCTGCTGCTGACAGATTTCTATTTGCTCTTGTCATTCACAAATCTGCAAAAAAAACCGCCAACCCAATTTATGCAAATATTTTGATTTGTTTGAATTCTGTTCCTTATGTCTCTACTGCCTCGAGACCCTCTGTAGAGCATGCTGCTGCTGCTGCTCTCTGTCTCCTCCAGTGTTTGACATGGCTTTGGAAGGTTAGCAAGGAAACACAGGATCTCCTCCCTTCAATATGCTGTATCCTGCACTCAGCTGAACAAACTGTTGTAGTGGAATAAATGACCAAGTTAGTGCCAGTGATGAGGTCAATGCTTCAGCTGCAGCATACTGTGACAGACAAGCTGAAGAGCTGATGAAGGCTTATGCTGAAACTCCTGACTTGGATGTAATGCAGCTGGTACTTGTGAGAGGTTTGCACATAAGGGAGTAAGTGCAAAGGACACTAGTGTCTGGGTAGAGGCAGCTTCTTAGTGTGAGCCTTGCTATGGTAAAGTAGGTTAAATGCCACAAGTCTGCAGATGTGAGCATATGCGCAGCAAGCTGAGACCTGCCTGGACCTCACACATTAGGGGCCAGGAAACTTAAATCTTTTATGATCTTCCCTTCTCACTCAGCTTAGGAAGTGAGGTTAGAGACCGTAACCTTGAAGTAATAGGACAGCCAGGCCCTTTCAGGTGCAGCTAGGGAGTCGATGGCTATCAGGCTGCATGCATACCAGGTGCAGAGAAGGTAGGTTCTGGGGTTTTTTGCTGTTCTCAATATCAATCAAGGAATTACTTTGGGGTCTGAGACATCTACAAGAGAGTTTTTATTATACCATAGATTGAACCAGGCTGCTGCCAGAACACCTTGGAAAGTTCAGAATAAACCTGGATGTTATGGAAGTCATACACTCCCTCCCTTCCATTGTATGCTGACATGCATTTTGCCCTCTGTGTTTCCTGCTGGAGCTCAGGGTTTCATAAGCATTGTCATCTCAGAGAGGACAGGGTAAAACCAGCTCCTGTTGTGTCACCAGCTGCTGCCCATTTCCTTCACTGGCTTTCTGCTGTATGCTAGTTCTTGTTTGGCCTGTGGGACAATTTGTCTCCCTGGTATTGTTTGAATCATGGGCTTTATTTTTGGAATTAACTTTTTAAAATGTGCTGATATGTTTTATGAAGCATATCAGTATTGCACATCTAAAGTATTCATGCAAGGGATCTTATACTGCTTTCCTGTGGCAGGGTGATGAAACAGAGAACAGTCACAGACAAGTGTGCTGTAGGGAGCCAAGAGCAGGGCAGGATGCCTCTCTAAGTGGCAAAGATGAGGTTGCATACCTGCATTACCGAAGAATGCTACATAATCATGTAATCTGAATGAGTAACTCTGACTTTGAAAAGCAAATAAACTTCCTGAAGAGATGTACATAGCTTGCAGGAACCATCATTTCCTCTTGAGTAAGATACAGCCCCCAAATTCTGTTGTGACATGCCAGGATTAGGTAAACCACATAGGTGATCTTGGCATCAATTTCATTTCATTCACATTCATGATCTCTCCAAGGGGTAGCACTGAGGCCATGTAGCAGCAAGGCAGCCACAGGAATGAGGGTTGTGCCCATCCCAGCTGCAGGCAGAGGGGGGAGCAAAATGTGCAAAACCAAATTGTCATAGCTGAAACAAAAGCGTGAGAAGTAGCTGGAGCCACATTTCTATGGGTGCCCTTTTCTCTTGTCTCTGTGTGGCCAGTGGCATAACTTCTTGACTACTTCTCAGAGGCTGGCACTGCCCTTTGAGAAGAAAGTCTGGAAGTGACTGGAAGACAAAAAAACCCTGGTGGTGAGGAGCAGCAGCAAGATAACCTGGAATGACGCTGCTTGTACTTTGCAGCTGGTAGCTGAACATTTTCAGGTTTTGAGTGGTTTTCAGATATGTGTTTATCGTTGGCATATCTCAAAGCCAAAGTATAAATTTGCTTTAACTAAAACAGTTCCATCCCTACTGACTGAGATCAAACTACCTCTGATTGATTTTGGTAGTAGAAGGGAGAAAAAGAAAGGGGAGCCAAAGTGTGTCCTCTGGGCTGCCTGAACATGCATGGACATCAGATTGTACTGCTACAAAGGGTGAAGAGGCTGTTGCGTACCACAAACATATATGATGCTGGCTGATGATACCAATTGTGTATTTACTAGTGAAGGCATGGAGAATGCACCCACCATTTCTACTTCTGCATAGAATACATGCTCATCTCCTACCACACACTAGTGACAGCAGCCCCAGTTTTCCACCCCATCCCATCCATGTTACCTCTGTCTCCAGCCCTGAAGATGTGACAGCAAATAGAGGCTAACTGGTATATCCTTCCTATGCTCATTGTTCAACAAATAGTCATGTATCTTATGTGGCTGATGACATCTAAACCTTGGGAGAAATTATCCCCCTTCCAGACTCTGCTGTTTGCAAGCTGTGCTATCCAAGCACTTCACAACTCCTGATGAGCTTCTCAGCACAATAACAAAACTGGAGAAAACATAAGAGTAACCTTTCTGAAGTATCCACTTGTTTTTGATGCCCCATTCAAGATAGTTAGGATTCGGCTGCTAAAGTGTGTAGATCTGCAAAACCAGGCACCTATTTTCTAAACTGGGTACGTCAAGAGCTGCAGTGCAACTCATCTCTTCTTCAATGAGGTGTTTAAAGTATGTCAGATGACTCAGTCTGTAGAAATGCATGTTTCTCCCTTTCACTGTAAAATGAGTGACTGTTTCTGGAGGAAGATGAGATATCTGGAGTGAAGCAACATAAGCTCCACTTTTGAGGTCAAAGCAGAGCATAATGCCTTGCAAGCCCCGAATTCCTGCCAAGAAGATGCTTAGGTCTCTGTTAGGGAATGAGGAGCAGGCATTCAATGATCCCTATGGATTTCTGGGTGTCAAGGCTGTCAGCAGGGCACTTATCATCTTCTTTTTTCTGGTAGTTCACTCTTTACCTTACTAGGGGATTATAACTCCCCACCAGTCCCACAGTCTCTGCATAAGATGTTGCAAATCCACAGATCAAATCAGAAACATTCCTTGATTGGCTGTGGACCTAAGCCTTACATATGCAAAGTGGTAAACTTTCAGAGTTACAAAATCATAAATGATCAAAGTTTGCATGTAACTTGCAGAGGGCAGAATCAGATCCTGTTGCAGTCCTGGATTAAGTTAGCTCTGACACCCATCCAGTATGTGTTCTCTAATTACCTAAGTGTACCCTCCCCAGCATGTCCCAGATGCTTTTTGTCCCGTTCTCTTGGCTTTGTCAGTTATCTAGTTTTGATAGGATGTGGCCTTAAGGGAAAGCACAGGAGTTTCTGCAAACAGCCCCTGAGAGTTTTAAGGTGGGCAGTAGTCCATGACAAGAGAGGGGCTGCAAATGTCCAGAAAGAGCTTTGCAGCAGAATCAACTGGACTGAGAAGTGTCTGTGCACATGTGAGCTCTAGAAATACAGCAAAAAGGAAAGGAGGGAAGGCTATGACCACCTTTCCACTCCTTGTCCCTCTCTTCTAAAAAAAACAGTTGAGTATGCCTGTTGATCAGTGGAAAATATTGGCAGTGCTAACTTGGGTCCCTGTAAGGGCATGAGGATGTTTCATGCCAGCTGGGATGTGGGGGCTCACAGAGGAGGTATGAGTTCTTCTGTTTGTCCTCTACTTTATGGGGAGCTTAGAACAAGAGTATGCCTGCTGCTGGCTTACTGTAAAGGGAGCCCAGAGTCCTCCCTCTCACAGCAGCATGTTGCATCTGTGCAATACTCTGGCTCAAGTAGGTGTATCTTCAGGTAATCTCTGTGTGCCCTTTCCCTTGTAGTTGATGTTCCTGCACAAGCTCTCCAGAAGACCACATGTAATTCACCTTCATTTTTGCTTGGTGCTAAAAGCCTTTAGAGAGTTCCTGTCTCCAGCAATGGCCTCGGGGATCCATCAGAGAGCTTGGCTTGCAGCAGAGAGAGGGAGTGGAAAGGAGCTGCCATCTGCTAACACTCTGAGGATAAACAGACTGTTTTTCCATTACTGCACTGTTTGTGTTGCGGAAGTACCAGAGAACACATTTCCAGTCTATGGCTCTGTTTACTTGCTGTGAAGGGATTTGAAGGGGGAGCAATGGCAGCATGACCTGGTGATCCAGCATGTTAACTGGTGTCATTAACTTCCACCTTGTCAGCTCCTAGAAGGAGGCATGAACCCTGGGGAAGCACTAAACAGGCCCTGGAACTGTGTAGAGGAACACCCCAGCCCATGGAGTTTTTCCTGGCAGGTCAGCCCCTCTGGGAGAGCCTTTGCTTAGCAGTAAACTCAGAAATTAATGCAAATATTTATGGCCTGTCTTGTCTTCTTGCTTGACTGTTTTCCTTGTAAAATTAGACTACAGAGCCTCTCCACCTTGTTATTCTCCTCCGGTGCTTTTTTATACCTTTTGTTACTGTTACCCGCCATCTATTCTTTCTGCCCCTTCTATTCCTTGCGACTCCTCCAAAGGAAGAGGAAGGTTTTGTCAGTGAAGACAAGTGTTCCCCGGCTCCCCCTGATGTGGGGAGTGCTGCCAGGGGCAGCTGCCAGTGCTCCGTTCTCAGGCATGTCACCAGAGCACATGCAGAGGACAAGGGGCACAGGCATCCTCCCTCCACTCCCCCCTCTCCTGGAATCAGCTGTGGAGAACCAGGGAGAGGCTGAACCAGGCAGGACATGCTCTCAGTAGGTTCAGTTTTTCCATGGCTGACAGCTGACTGTGAAAAAAAGGAATAAAAATCATGCTTTCTATCACAAATACCAAATCCTAGAACATAATAGATCTTCACAGAGCTTTTAGGAAGATTTTAGTACTGTTATTTGATTTGCTTTATGAAATAATTACTTTTACTACATACCTCTCATGTGGGATGTGAAAAGTGTTTGCAATGTAAGTAACTAGTAGGGGTAAGTAAACAAATGTCACAATGGCCCAATAGTAAATTTCTTCCATGTGGCAACCTTCCCTTTTATCACAGAGGCTTATAAATCAGGGCAGGAATTACTTAGCTTTTACTCATTATTGAGTTTGTGTTCCTCAGGTAGGTTGCACAAGTTTGAGGGATTTAAAGGACATCAGAGAATCAAAATGTGTGGCAATAAATTGTATATATTTTCCTAATGTGGAAAATCAAATGTCAAAGTGTGCACTAATGCCAGTTTTATAGTGGTTACACTGCTAAAGGTTCAAGGTCAATTTACGTTGCTTCCTTTGATTTTGACTTTGAATGGTTCCTTGATCTTCCAAAAAACTCCAGCCTGGAAGTCCTGAAGGAGGGGAATCTCTGGAAACAATTTTTGTGGTCTTTCCTTCTAGTTTGGAAGGATATGTATAAGGGTAACTTTTCCCCTCAGCATTCTTGGGCACTTCATAGCACTGAAAAGGGGGGCCAGGAGTATAGTGTCAAAGGTGCTCAGGGTGAAATCTGTGAAGATTCAAATAGTCAAGGAGAAGAAAAAAAAAGAACATTCTAGCTGCTGTTGCCTGCAGGCTAATCATTCCTCCTTCTCACTCACATGGCAAACTCAATTAGAACTGCCTTGGAGATCATGGCAATTAATTTTTTGGTGAAAATGTACCATCTTTCCATACAAACTACCAGCAAAAATGTTAATGAAACTAGTGGAACCTCACACTTGCTTTTTATCTGCATCAGAATTCTGCTCTTAATCAGAAATTATTTTTTCTGTCACTTGGTTATTAATATAAATTTGGATTGAGAATCTTGGTAGGCTAAACCAGTCTTGTTAAAATAAGACTTGGAAATAAACAACCATTACAGTCCATTTAAATACCAATTTATCATTAAAAACATGTTCATTTTGTATTAATGCTTATGTGGGCCCCAACCATACAACTTCTTAGTCATACAGATAGTCTCAATTATTTCAATGGAACTACTCATGTAAGTAAGGATTGCCCAAATGAGGAAGAGCTGAAGGTTCTGGCCCCTAGGGAAATATGTTTATGACTTCGTTGTTAATTCTCATAACTTATGTTTTCAATAAGCAAATGGTATTAATTCAGCTCACAATAGCTTCTTAATTAACCTCTGTACATCAGAGGCATATTCAAGAATCTTAATTTAAAGCATTACTATCTAAGCATGTCATCATCCGCCCCATTCCTCAGAGTAACAATTGACTATGTACACATGGCAAATGCGAATGGTGGGTTGACACAGTTCAAAGAGCTTCACATAATGGGAGTGGGAAAGATGTGGGGAAGATCTACATGGAGATATTGTATCAAACTGACTCCTTTTCTTAAAAATATTCCATGTCCACACAGACCACTTGTGATTTGACACCGCAAGTTCCATTAAGTGTTTCTACCTATGACAGTAATCCGTTTTAAAGAGTTTTTCAGCTTCAGGATTTGGGTGGTCCCTTTCCTATTGCACTCCCAGCCTCAGACTCAGTGCCTAGAGACTCTTGGCCTCAGCTGTCTTGAGGTGATGCCATTCCATGCTTTAGAGATATGGAGAATATCGCCAGGATACCCCCAATCATGACCTCCCGCAAGCTTGTTTCAACCTGATACATGACCAAGACTACATTCAGGCCAGGGTGCCCAAACAGGAAAGATTTATGAAAATGATAAAAACGTGAATGATCCATACAGGTATCCTGGAGAAACAATCAGTCAATTATCTCTGACATTTCCCCCCAAAACTGACTACAATAAAAACGGATAAATAATGTGAAGAACAAAACAAAAAAAAACAAATAGAAAAAAGATGCACTTCAGTAAACACAGAGGCAAGGAATTGATACTTTAAAGGAGTCATCTGCACAAATACAGGCTGAGGGAAAACAGCTCTATAGGAGAAGACAGTACATTATGTACAGCATAAGACCAGTAAAATTATTCTGTAACATTGTTCTTATTTACAAATCAAATTTCTTAATAGTAGATGAAGTTGAGTATCACATTGGAGAAACATTAAGATGTGTTTCCAATCTACCCAGGTCCTGACTGATTCAAAGCTGAGTCTTTTGGACTTGGACTTCAACACAGAAGTGAACCACCTGAAAGCATTCCAGAAAAAGCCAAGTCGAATCTTGGAGAAAATCTCATCTGTCAGGAAGAGTCAGGCAAAATGAGGGGGGACTCAGCAACACTTGAGAAGTCATAGATATATGAAATGCTGCCACAGAGGGAATAATTTTTGTTTTATAACACAGAGGATAAGAAGGAATGAGGACAAGTTGGAGAAATTTGTATTCAAAATTAGAAAGAAAATTAACTGTAAGGGCAGATAATCACTTTAAGATGTTGTAAAGGTGGATAAATATGCCCTTTTGAAAATACTGATTTATGAGTATCAGAGGGACTATGCATATTTATGTACATGCAAACCACACAGTGCAATTTAATATCCATGGTTTTAGGAGAAGAACAAGGTCTCTTATTTCCACCAGGAAACAAAGTGAAAGGCTTTCTGGCTTTCTGGATTGTGAGTAACAGGGTCACTTCCATCAAATAAAATTGGTACCAAGAGTAAACAAAATGAAAAGCAGCCGTACTAATTGAAATGACAACCTCACCACCTAGGAATATCCACAGAATCTCTCTTCATTTATGAAAGCACTTGCAAATATTCCAGTATGGAGGGAAAAGAACAGGAGCCTGAAATAAATGCTGTATTTTTATAGTAAAATGCAATTTGCAAATAGTACTGTGCTGATAATTACATTAATCATCCCTCAAAGAACAGATTCTTCCCCCTCCCCACCCTGTGTTTGGAGTAACAAACCAGGGTCCCCCAAGTTCTTAGTCATCTACTCCCATGCAAAGTCTGCAGTTGCTGGGGCATAGTTTGCCTTCTGTCCTTTCTTGGCTGGCTGTCCCACACTGTGCAAGGTGCCGTATAGAGCAAGCTTACAGAACACTTGTCCTGCTTGCATGTGAGTTGTAACTGAGAAGAGTCTGAGTGAAAGGTGGCCACACACAATGCCATGAGATCAGAGTTTTCCAAGGAGTTGGGAGGGGCAGAATACTATTATGAGATCCCAGAGGTACTCTTGGGTATTATGCTTGTTTGCTCCATTAAATGTGTGATTTGAGAGGCAGATGGGGAGACAAATGCTTCCCTGTCTTGGTGTACTGATACAAGGATGTGCTGCAGTTGAGGAGCAGAAACTGTGCCACGTGACTTATGTTATTTATCAGCCTTATGAATTGCAAATATATTAAAATTGCAATTGACAGCTTGTAAACAATCTGCAAACCAAGAATTAGCCTCTCCAGGGCATCACTCCTCTTTCTGACTAACATATAAATATGATATTTTACAATCTGGATGAAACAATTCATGAGCAGTTGAAACAGTAACACACATGAAAACCATCAAATAATGATGTATTTATTTTTGCTAATTATATGTTTGTCTTTCTTACCAAGCACTCTTTTCTGGTTGTCTTCTCTGAAAAGGAAAAAGAAAAATGGAAAAGAAAACATAGAAACCCAGCTGGCCTTAAATGCCTCTTCAGGCTGAAGAAGAGAGCTCTGGCTACATGCAACTGACAATATCAGAAAAGAAAAACCTCCTACATGGAGAGATTAGAAAGTGAGCCTTAATGACAAATAGAAACAATACTTAAAAAAAGAAAAAAGAAATCCCAGGCTTCCATTATATCAGACAATAACTGAGCATTGTTATATTTGTTTGCATACAAGCTGTGCCCACTGAGCTAACAGAAATGTTCAGGATATGCCAGCAAAATCTGTTAGGGGGCAGACCCAGATTGTTGAGAATATTCTCTCTCCCATCATCATGTAATTTGTTGATCAGCTCTTGAACTTGCACACTTAGGTTCATACACACACTCACCAGCCTTGTGTACAACTGAAAGGATCACAAGAGGAGTCTTGTGACTCCTGCTCTCCCTCTCTACTGACCATATTTGCTCAGGGAAGAGGTGGGCTGGAGCTGCTGGACAGGCTGTTAGGGCTCATGGTGCCCAAGTGAGAACATTATCATGTTAGAAGAGGACTGTGCTTCTGACTCTGCTGCCCAATGGACCCCAGGCCATGCCCCTGAAGCCCAGCAGAGGCTCTGTTATATTTCACCTCTGTATTGCATTTGATGTTGACTATTCTGGTTTGGTAGAACAAAGCAAAGAGGCAGGAATGTTGGGAAAGCACATTTTGACTGAATAAAGAGGATACTGGAAGACGAACCTTCAAAGGAGGCGGTCAGTGGAAAGGGCATTTTTCATGTAGTAGAAATTAATTTCCATAAAGCAGAATAGTTACATCAGTTTTTGAGGTGCTATTTCTGATATGTCCTCATCTGACACTCCCATTAGAGGTCTGTGGGGACACCGTGGCATCATGTGTCTGCTGGAGAGGTCCATGCCCAATGCAGCCACGACCTTTGACTATTGCATGGATAATGTGTCAGAGAGAAATACCACCACGGTTTGACAGTGGTAACACAAGTCATCTGGCAACTGCTTCTTCTGATAAGCATCTTGAGTCTCAACACAAAGCAGATGTGGTGTGTGGATGCACCCACTGCACATAACACTAGACCTCCTGAGCCCAGTGCCAGACTAAACTTGGTGCCCTTGAGGCAGGAAAGGGCCCAGCTGAGACTTCTGTAAAGGAAAGGCTCTGTATGGAGACAAAAATTCCTACTGGAGCTTTCCTCTAGCAAAGGGACTCATTTCAGGCTTCCTTGAAGACAAAGTTGTCAGGTATAGCATATGAAGGAGTTATTGGCCTTGGAGATGTGCTACAGCTGTGCCTTGCAACAGTGAATGCTGTTTATTCAGAAAGGAAAATTTTATATATTTTCCTTTATCTCTTCTCTTCTCTTCCTTCCTCCTTCTCTTTCTCCCTTCATACCTCTCTTCCTCTCCTTCTCCCCCCCCTCTTCCTCATGGCAATGATATTAATTAGCAATGCACCATTTAGGGACATCTGGAGATATTATAGGCCGTTAGTGCTATCCATGGCTATTATTGTCCTTTATCCAGTCACTTGTGTCTTGGTTATTATGAATGCCTCGCAGGTGCACCCTTTACTTTTCACCCCACTGAGACATGAACAGGGATAGCAGTAGTTGGCCTGATCCACTGAGATGGATGGTCTTTCCAGGCATCTCTCATGTCTCATTCTCCTCTGTCTGCTGTTTCCTAGGAGTTCCTAGGATTATTCAAGCCAAAGACATGCACACAGCTTGGTTCATTTCTGCTCTTGAGTTCTTGAGAAACTCAAGAGCATCTTTCAATCTCAGCCTGGAGAGTGGGATTCTGGGCTTTCTTCCTCTCTCACTGAATGGACACCTGCCCCTCCAGGTAGAGCCCCTTGTTGCAGTTAGTGTTCATGTGGCCAGAGGTCAGAAAGAGGCCAGTTTTCCTTTTGTGGAATTAAATTAAGAGAGAATTAAATTAAGTGACCTTGGGTGGGGTGCTTAGGAAAGGCAAGGAGCAGTGTGCCCTCATACATCCTCACAGCTGGGTATTGCACCTGGAAATGGAAATTGAGTCTGTTGCAGGAAGCCATTCCCCTGCAGTTTCTCATGGCTCAGCAACATGTGAAGGACACTGCTCATCACTGTAAAAGATGACAGTGGTGTGGGGAATTACAGGTCAGGCAAAGGAAGGGAGGTGAGAGATATCTGACCTGATCTGAAAATAGAATCATCTCCTTTATTCCTCCTCACAATCTGTCCAAATAGAACTGCCTGGTGCAAAAGATTTGCAGGGTTGCTTGGCTCCCTCATTTTCAGATTTTTAATGAGAAAATTAGCTTGAGTATCCAAAACCTTCAGGTATGTATAAGAATTGATGTAGATTTATCACACAGTGTTGTGCCACATGGCAGAAAGCTGTGGGCAGCTGTTCACTGTTTTCCTGCTGACTTGGACCTTGACTCAATCTGTCATGTCACTCAGTGCCATAGTTTCACTCTGCCGTATGTTGCAGATCAGATCTTTTCTTCTCTGCTGCAGTGTGGCTGAGGGCTTTGGAGCAAAGGCCTCACACATAGAAGAGTGTCATGGGCTCCATTAGGACTATGGAGCTTCAAGGTGTTCCCATAAGCAGCGCCTAGGACTTCAAGGCTTCAGCTTTGCTACTACCTTGTGACAGGACATTGGACAGATTATATCTCATCTGGTCCCACAGAAGTTCTTTTCAGCCATTGTATAATTTCAACCATTTTGACTAATGTGATGTATGGGAGTCTAAAGGCCATGGACTTCACATACTTCTGTCCAAGAAAAAGCAATGGCAGTAGGATGCTCTACAGGCCTACAACCCTTTTGCAGTGGCTGTGCAAGTAGTAAAGGGCTACTGTATCTCTGCCCAGTCTTTCTCCTTGACCACTGAGCACCCTGAAGTAGCAGTTTGCCTACTCCCCTGTGACAACCTATATGGCATCAACAAGAGAGAAGGCCGAGTGTCCAGTGCAGGTGTAATAGGGGACACCTTTACCATCCCCTTTCTCCATCCAAAAAGGCATGTGCTTGGATGAGACATAGTCATAAGTCTTCTCCATTTTGATGAGGGCTCCACCATCCCTGAATCTGAAGAATGTTTTTTCTGCAGAGAGAAATTGAATTTAGAGATCTAAATAAATCTCAGTCCCTTTGGGTGAAGGGCAGAAGAATGTTTCTTTGTCTGAAACAAGCACTTTTTATGGAGACCTGGTAACTGAAACATAAGCCCTTGTAGAGGTTCTAATACAAAGATCTGACCCCAGTCCATCTTGGGGAGCCTCAGCCAGAGGTGGGCACCATCAGCCATAACAATTCCAGTCCCCGCTGCCTGCCCGGTGGCACCTTTCACTGCAGAGTGCCCTGTTCACAAAGCTTATTCTTGCATGTTGGGGTTTGGACTTGCTAACAAAGGGCCTGTGTGTGCATCTTCTTATGTTTTCTTACTTATTTATTTTCTTGGATGGGCATTCGGGACTCAGGCCAATGCTAAAGTCTGGGCTGACCTCTCCTCCACATCAGGGGCTGTCTTCTTGTATGATCCCTGCCTGCCAAGACACAAGGCAGGGCTCCTCACCAGCTGAGAAACAGCTCCATGGGACCATTGTTGGGCTCCAGGACCCCTCTGCAAAATTCGGGAAGGGACAACATTCACAGAGAAGTAATATACAAGGCAATTATTTTTTTGGGTGTGTGGAAGACGCCAAATTAAATCTGAGGCATTTGGAAGACCACAAAAATACTCCAAGGCCATGAGCATTATTTCTGCTACAAACAAGAAAAACAGAAGACTCAACAGACCATAAAATGAAGAGGAAAATAATGTTTTCTTCCTCAGGAGCGTTTGAAAACTCAGTGCTGCTGCAGTTACTGCTGCTACCACTACCACCACCATTAAGGATTTTTCATTGGTGTCACTTTGGGGGCAAAGTTTAGGTGAATGATGGCTCAAGGGCATTTAACCCTCCAAGTGCTTCACAAACATTAATTAATAGATCTAGGCAAATAATTTGCAGCAGATTATTCAATGATTTTAGTGCTTGCCTGTTCTTGCAGAGAGCTACTTTGTTCCTTGGTTTTGCTCTGCTGAGCAGAAAAATAAGTCTCCTTTCCTCAGCAGCTCTTAGCATACATGGTATTTGGGGTTTGGTGAGCGGGGCAGACCCCTTCCACCCAGGTGTATTCACTGTATGGGGAGCAAGGTGTTCTGACTCCTCTTCTACAGTCAAGCTGGAAACTGCAGCAAAACTGCAGCCTTTCATGGCACAATGTGCTGCTGGGTGGAGGATCAGGCTGTGCTACAAGGGGTGGCTCTTGTTTTCCTCCTCCAAGGTTTGAGTTTGTCACTGGCTCTTTGGGCATTGAACCATTTGAACCATCTTCAGGCTGTTCTGAGGAAAATGAGCATTTACAATGAACTAAAATAGCTAATAAATAACCACACAAGAGTGCTTTAAAATTGTACAACATTGTTAATAATTTTTAACCTGAAATCACATTAAAATTATTAAAAAGTCACAATTGTTTTCCTCAGGTAAGTTTGTGCACATATGCACCTGAACAAGACATACGAGATATTGAATAACTAGAAAAATTTTTTCCTGATAGATGAGAAAAAGGAGGGTTTGTGTCATCTTCTGAGTCACCTTGCCTTCAACTTCTGAAAGAGTATTATAAAAATTAATTAAACTAGCATCTAAAACTTAGGAGATAAAAAGCTTTCTCAAAGTCTACATGACATTGTCAAGAAAAAGCCTTCAAGAAATTAACTATTATTTTCTCAGCTAATAATAAGAAAATTCAAAAAAGAAAGATGAACCAGTAAAAAGCCATATCATTCCTCCTGGCTTAAACATGCAAAGTAAATTCCACACTGTCATACAGATCCAATGCTTCTATAACCTGATGGGTTTTAGAACTCCCCAAAATCCTGCCTCCAGGGTGAACCAGGACATTGCATCCCTTTCAGTTCCTAACTTTGGCATCAGTCTGCAGGACAGGAAAAACAAGTCATATTCTACAGTGACCAGCACCTCTCATTCCCACTGAGCAAACCCAGTGATAAGTTGTAAATGCCAAGAAAGAAAACAAGCTATCAGAGCTCAGAAAGGAAAAGCTGAGTTGAGCAGTATGTGCATTTTGTCATTAAAATTCACATAAATATTTGCAGTATTTACCATGCAATATGGCCTTTGCAGTGAAGACTTAGTATCAAAATGGATTAATTACATGTTCTTGATTTACAGAGGTCTATGGCAATGTTAGTAGTTGTTAGTTAGCATCTGCCTTGCTTAAAATAAAAAAAAGAACTCACAAAAAAATGATGCTGACTTGTAAACTTCCAATATAATTTGTGGAAGTCTCTAGGGAATGCACCCTGCTGCCAAGGGGCCAGAGAAAATTGTAATGCAGAATCTAGAAAAAGCAATAAACCTGACTTTATTACAGTCCATGGGAAAAAGCCTCTGTCCTCAAGGACTGTAAATAAGCTGGAGGTAGAGCAGTTTCAGGGGAGAGGGTGAAGAGACTTCAATGGGTGAGGGGTCCAAGGCTGCTGCTTGTCATGGCTGGCCCTTTGGCCAAAAATGGATACTTCCACCTGCCATCCTGTGCCTGATGGTCTCCCTGCTTCTTCTCCTCCTTTCTGTTCAAGAGGTAGTAGAGACAGGGAAGCAGATGGACAGTACAAATATTCACTCCTGCTGGAGACAGAGAAAGCTCTGTCACACTGTAAGCCTGTGATCAGAAGAGCAAGTCACTCCAGGCAAATGTGTGCAAACAGCCTCAATGTTTTAAAAAATTATTAGTAACAATCCAAACACCCCCCCAGTTATTACATCCACTTTAGAGATATTTTATCATTAGTATCCCTGAGTATTTTATCATTAGCGGAAAGTGAGACAGCTTCTATAAGCATATCATAAACTAGCAAGCAATTTTTGGAACAATCTTTCTTCCAAAAACAGAACAAGGAATTCTATAAATATCAGATAATTATAGAACTTTCTCTATTTTATCTCAGTCTTTTTAAGTTGGATTTCCCTGAGGTCTTCTTGTCTAGCTATATGCTATAAAACTGGAAACAAATGATGGAAATATTGGAAGGAGAGAAATAAAATTAAAGCAGGGAAATCCTAGATACCAATCCAGAAAGAACGATAATTTTGGTTTTTGCTGTATCAAGCTGTCTTTCTAAGTGAGATGCTGATTAATCTCCCAGTGGTTTGACCTAGATTGCCCATGGAAACATTACATCAGCCAAAGGAACATCATTCAAAGGAACAGATGGATGACCAGCTTTTATTTTCCTAGCATCCATTATATTAGGGTAGTGTCAAGATACCTCCTAAAATCTTAGATGTTATATAAAAGTCTTTGGTTTGATACATAGCTAGAAGGATACAGGAGTATGGTTTAATACTAGTATTTAAATACCTGAGAAATTTGAAAAAAAGACTAAATAAAGAAATTAAAGTTCTGTGTGGGACTTCTGGAGGGTCAATCTTTATCTCAGTTGGGGCAAAATGACTTCCTTGTAATTTAGAAAGGCAAAAGCATACAGGAATGTCTTGCTAAGTAGTGTAGGAAACGCTACTAATAGCACCAAGTGAAGATGGGTAGGACTTTCTCTTTTTGCTGCCTTCAGGAACTAGTGAGGACACTTATATGCGTAGAGTCAAGCGTGTGGATTTCCTCACTGATAACATGGGCATCCTGCTGCGTAAGTGCTACTGGATCAAGGCTTTGTGCAGCTCCTCCCATGGGCAACTCTCCCAATAAATGAGTCATTTCCAGAAAAGACATCTACTGTCAGCAACTCACACTGATTACAATAATAATAACAACAACAGTAACATCATCATCATCATCTGATTCCATAGCTTTTGCCTGAAGTCAGTGACTATAGTCTTCACACAGAGTTGTGAAGAGTCACAAATCAGCGAGTACAGATGTGAGGTCATGGAACTGAGGTGCAGACCACAATGTCTCTGCTTCAAATGCACAGGTAGGGGCTGAATACATTGGGCTCATCCAGGCCTGCTGCAGTGAGGGAGGAAAAGCATTGCTGAGGCAGCTCATGGAGCTAGCTGTACGTGTGACCAGTTCACTTCCTTTCTGGCAGTTTATAAACGTACTAGAGGAAGTCTGCAATGTACTCTGATGTGAGGTGGAGGGAGGAACAGGGATGGTAAGGGACAACTGAAATGTGCATATGCAAAAAAAAAAAAAGAAAGAACACTAACAATTAAGTCCATAAGATCTCTTTATTTTAAAGAGTGATGAAGTAATTTCAAACTTAGGTTATTGCAGTGTCTGTCCTGTTTGGTCTAACTGCAAAGTGCTTCTGTAAGAATAGAATAGAATCATAGAATCATAGAATAGTTTGGGTTGGAAGGGACCTTAAAGATCATCGAGTTCCAACCCCCCTGCACTAGATCAGGCTGCCCAGTGCCTTGTCCAGACTGCTCTTGAACACCTCCAGAGAGGGGGTATCCACAACCTCTCTGGGCAACCTGTTCTAGTGCTTCTCCACCCTCACTGTAAAGAATTTCTTTCTTATGTCAAGTCTAAATCTACCCCCTTCCAATTTACATCCATTATTTCTAGTCCTCCCATCCGATATCATATTAAAAAGTCCTTCCCCTGCCTTTCTGTAGGACCCCCTCAGGTACTGATAAGTTACTATGAGGTCCCCCCTGAGCCTTCTCTTCTCCAGGCTGAACAACCCCAACTCCTTCAGCCTGTCCTCATAGGGCAGTTGCTCCAACCCTTTGACCATCTTTGGGGCTTTCCGCTGGCCCTGCACCAATAGCTCAATGTCCTTCCTGTGTTGAGGGCTCCAGAACTGGACGCAATACTCCAGGTGGGGTCTCACCAGTGCCAAGTAGAGGGGCAAAATCACCTCTCTGGACCTGCTGGTCACACTCCTCTTGATGCAACCCAGGATTTGGTTGGCCTTCTTGGCTGCGAGTGCACACTGCTGGCTCATGTTGAGTTTGTCATCAACTGATACACCCAATATTTAACCATTTCTTGGATCCTATAACACATTTTATCTCAAGAGGACAAACAGAAGCCAGGCTGTTTTTATTCCTTACCTCCAACAAGTCAGGGACTCAAGAAAGAGGCAGGATGCCAGAGTAACCAGACCCTGGCACTGTGTGTTGACTGCCCAGAGCTGAAGGCATCTCTAGCCCATAATGCTCTAGTTTTTAACTATTTGTACGGGGGGGACAAGCAACAAGCAGGAAGGAGGAAGAGAAGAAGAAACATTGGCATAATTGAAGGAGCGAGATGCATCATCTTATGTGTTACAGAACACAGATGCGGTTTTCCACCTTTTATGGCTCAGCACCTTGTGCTGTGGTCTTAAAAGTACATAGTAAGTACTGAACTGGGCAACATAATTTCCAGTGCAATCGTTGTCTTCTTACCTTTCCTAGAATAAGAAATCAACTGGCACCATCTTTTCTGCTTTAAAATGACAGTTATTTGCTTTTACTCTGAAGGGGAACAACATGAAATGTACGTACTTGGCAACCAGGACTGCACCCAGAGCAGTTTATCATTTACTCACAGCAGGTTACACATTGTAAAATGATGGAGCTGCACCCCGTGTTAATGTTTAACTAGTTGTTAGCTCCACTCTGGAAGGGCTTGTTATCACCCCTTGGGTAGATCTATAGGAGCACTGCCTTGCTGAACAGCTCTGGTGTTTCCACTGTAGAACTGGTGTATCTAGGAGGGGAAGGTTCTATGCAAGGTACACCATTAAGTATTTTAAAAATATATAATGATAACATTACTTCCAAACAACACTTTCACCTCTAAATATTAATGTTAATAGTATATCATACAGAAAGAATCTTGATAGTTTCCAAAGAAGTTTCATATTAATATAGTATGCAATAAAAACTTCTATCTGAAATGCTGTCCTGCTCTCCAACCCAATCTGACAAGGACTTCTACTTCAGTTCAGTTGATTTTTAGTGTTTGAATAATAACTGGCTGCTATCCGCTTGGGTTACAGTCAGGAGTGGAAAGCAAAAGGCTTGTGTGAAAGGCTGTTTTCCTGGTATCTTTTAAGTTCCAACCTGAAACAGGATGTGCCAATGATTTTTAAGAGAGTTTGGATTTCTGGTGTAATCTCACAGATTTAGATGTTTGAATAACTGAATAAAGTCCTGTTAGACAGACCACACGGGTGCTTATCCTTGAGGATATGGATTTCCCTTTATTCACTCACTGGTTGCTACTCTTGTTTTTAAAATATCTATTGTTAAGAAGGATGTATCTGCAGGAGAAAACTGTCATGGGAACACTTCCAAACAGAATCTCACTGTGATTCCATTCACTCCGTGAGTAAGTTTTGTCAGGTCAGGTGAAACAGGATGGATGAGGGAAAGAAGCGCAATTTTTCCACTTCCACGGTGAGATGTGCATGTGTGAATATGTATACATATAAATTCTCTCCTACAATGTTGAGCACCTGGCTCATGTACTCATTGGAATGCAGGTCCAGGGTAGGATGAGGAGGGCTGGGAAGGGACTCACTGGGCGCTGTTGAAGGGGTTGAGGAGTAGACATGTGGGAGTCAAAGTAGCAGTGGTGGCAGCAGTGGCACATCTTGCTGGGCTCAGATTTTAACAGGAGCTTTAGAAATCAGTTGTGCTTTTAATAGATGTCCAACTTGCTGTACCAAACACAGCCCTTAAAGTAGCCAGCTTTTATTCCTGATGTGTGAAAAAAGCCCTGCAGCTTCAGCTCAATGGGATGAGGTGAGTGGATTGATACTGAATACATTCAGAAAGTAAATACTCAGCAGGGATGCAGATCTCCCTCAGGCAGGCACAGGGGGCTGGGGACTGACAGAAGCCCAGCAGAGTGAAACTTCTCTCTGCCGGTGTGATACCTCTTTATTGGTGCCAGCTGGGTCCTGAAATCTCTGCTTTGGAGAGATGAAACAAAAGCTTGTATATTGAGATGGGACAGCTCTAGGGCACAGCTACACTTGGCTCTGCTTATTTCATTATTTTCAAGTTATTCTTTGGTGTTCACCCTACCAGAAATATAAAAATAGTCAGGCAGATAGATTAAAAAAATCAGAATCTCTGCCTAAAGATTCAATAAAAATTAAGCTTAACCTTCTAGTGAGATCAAACAAACAAAATCCCCCTCTTAATTAATTTTCCTTTTCATCTTCTATTTAATTGAATTAAAAATATTCTGAATCCAGAAGGAGAGCTATCAAAATGCTTTGGGAAAGACATGCATTTCCAGCTCAACCAGAAAGAAGTTTGCACAGAGTGTGGTGTGGGGACTTTTATTTTTCTGTCTTGCTTTTGTGGTCACAAAGAGATGTCAGTACCTGAGGACTGCAAGTGCCTATAACAGCAGAAGACCTTAGTTTGTATATTACTATTGTTTTGTTTAAAAAAATTATGGTGCAAAGCCCCAAAACCTAACAAACTGAACAAATGAAAACAAAAGTTCCTGAATGACTCCTCCAAGAGAGAGCTAGGAGTCCCCCTGCGCCAGTCACATCCTGGTATACCAAGCTACTGCTGGACTTTGCACCCACTACCCTCAAATCAGTTCATTTATCAATCAGTTCTCTTTCCCTGCAGGAACAAATCTTAAAGGCTATTAATTTTGATCACAGTCACTGGAAAAATGGACTGACCTACCAAGAAATAATGGCATCATTCCATAAAATTTGTTCAGTTCTGTGGCTTCCTCAAACAAAGTCAGAAATCAGTGTCTGGAGAAGACACTGCAATAGCAATGCATAGCAATGCCATGCTTTCTCAGCTTCATGTATTTATGCCATCCATGTTCATCACAAGAACATCCCATCCTTTCCTTTCTGGCAGAAGTGACATCCTTCAAGATGATGACAATCAGGGGATGATACGACAAGACAGCATTGCGGCTGAGGCAGGACTTTCTTGGCCCCATCCTCCGTTGATTAAACCTCATTGGTCTATATGTTTTAGTTAATTCAAGTAAATACTTTAGCTGCTCAAAGCTGCACATTTTTCCAACACTGAAGCTCTACAGGGCAGTGAAAGGCATTTCTAGGAAAGTGATATCCCAGTATATAAGCAATAAATTATCCATTTCCCACTCCCCCTCCCCACTCATTTCATTTAAAAGTGAAGGGTGCTGAGTTTTATTAGGCACCCTCTTGTCATCACAGCCTGTGATTTGCAGTCCCAGGGCCAGACTTCTCTTCCCTTTTTTCTCCCAGGCACTTCAAGAACGTGTTACATTAGACATCAAGGTCTGACAGGTCACAGCCCTGGTTGCTGCCACCCACTTCCTGTTTCCTGCAAAATCCATACAGGGGAACATTTTCTCTTCATCTTTGTGAAAATGAAAAAGGTTAAAAAAGAATGGCCTGAAGGTTTGTCTGTGGAGATGCTGGCAAACAAAGACATTTGCTGTGTTTGTGTGTATATTGATATACACAGTTTTACCTATGAGCCAGATGAAAAGAAAACCTGAAAGGGAAAAGGGGGAACATGGTTAAATCTGGGATCTGGAAAATGCATTTCCCACACCAGTACCACTTGTCATTTTCTTTCAAGAAAGCCATCACCCTGACAGCAACGTACCGCTGCTCAGCAGTATTTCCCTCACTGCCTGGACTTATGGCAAGTTGGTCCAGCTGCCACTCCAGGATTTACCAGTTATTAGGCTCAAAGCAAAGTAACTCAAACACTGACTGAAGAATCAATCACAGCAAAGGAGCAGAGTACATGCTTTCCAAAAGCTTCTGTGGTGTGGGATAGGTGTGAGACAGGTGAATGCTCAGAGTGTGACAGTCAAGTCCATATTCTTGCAAGTATGTGTTAATATTGTATTTCATTTGTCAAAAGGCACACACACCCAGCCCATTGCACAGAGGTGTACATCTGGGCACAGAAAGCACTGGGAGCTCCTCTGAACACCCCCCCACAGAGTAGCATCCTGCAGTGCCAGTGGAGGAAGGAACCATGGTCTCTGTCTCTTCCCTTGAGCAAACACCTACAGCTATGGGAGGAAACAGGCCTTGGGACTGGCCAAGAGAGTCTAAAATCCTAGATGCTTTTGCTCCCAAGTTGCTTATCCAGAAAGTTATGAATTACAATCACTACAGGGGTATCATCATGGGTATCACTGCATTCTCAGCAGTGGAAAACAAGGACAATTCCCCTCAGTAATTTTTCCCCAAGTAATTTTCTCTCTTCTGTGTGTCTTGCATTAATCTCTTGTGAACTGCCTGTCTTCTTTGCTAACATAGCGCACAGTCAGAGCTGAAATAAAGGGCTGACTTTATCAGACTATGCACGTTAGCTCATTCTCCTTTATGGAATCAGCAACAGGAAGGAATTTTCTTTCTTATCTAGGAAGTGAACCCAGTATTACTTTTCCTCAGGCTTCTGGTTTAGCTGAATAGTATTTGCTATTAAAAACCAGCAATTGTTTGTTGTAGCAGAGTGGGGCTCCTTTCCCTGGAAGGGCAAAGATGGCTGTGTCAGTATCTGGAGTGAGGGAATGGGAAGAACAGCAATCTTTCTCTTTCAAATTATTTGCAGCACAAAGTGGGTGTGCAGTAGAGGTTTGATCACATGCTTACCCAGTGTCTGAAGCAAAACCCAAACAGTGTCAACCTTCAGTATGGCAAAAATGTGGGTCCAAATGTTTGACATTTACAGTGTAAGTCTCACCATATTTGGTGTTTTTTCCTAAGGTTTCATCTTCCCTACAGGTCCTATCACCTGAAGCAACATTAAGAAGTAGGAATTTTTTTTCAAGTTAAGCTTCTAAGACCTAAGACCAAAAAGAAATCTGAATACATGAATCTTGAAGACCCTTTAAGTATATTAGGTGTAGAGGAATATACTGTGAAATAAGGACAGCCATCAGAAACTAGCCCTGATGTATTCAAATGGGTAAAAGAATAAGAAAAAGCAAAAGGAAGGAAGTTGGCTGGAGCGGAGCTATGTAGAGCTTCAAAGAGAAGGGCAAAAGAGCCTTGACATTACCCTAGGGTGCCAGTGAGAGTCTGGGAGATTCACATGGAAACTAGTGTGCCTGAGAAGAAGGAGAGATGGTGATGGTAGAGACAGTCTGTGTGAAGTCTTTCCAGAGTAGATTGGAGAAAGTGGCAAAGAACAAAGTAAGAGTTAATCAATGCCTGGGTAAACAAACATCACAGTAAGCACAGAAAGAGAAACAAAGTGTTGGAAAGGAAGAAAATAATCATTTCCATTAACAAGCCAGGGTGATGAAAAGGGTGAAGAGAGGAATAAAATCAAGCAGTAAAGATGCAAAAGGAGGCAACAGAGTGGAGTATTGCTAAGCAAAACATTCACTGACCACCTCTCCATGGCCAGATGGAAGGCTGAGGGTACAGGCAGAAGTTTTGAGTAAATGGAGAATGTAGAAACAAAGATAGAGATAAGCTGGTGAACCAGCTGCAGTCCAGGTTGTTATTGAAGTCACTTGGTTTATAGAAGGCAGAGAAATAAAAAAAGGATCAAAAACCAAGTTGAAAAATAAGTAGAAACAGAAGTAAAGATGTGCTTGCAAAGTAGCTAAAGCAAAAGAGGATTCAAGAGGGTGCCAAGAGCTCAGGAGGCAAAAAAATTAAGTCCTACAATGAAATACTGGAATGGGTGACCAAAAAGATTTTTTCCCAGCCAAATATGTTGCACAGTAGCAGAGTAGTCTCCCTGCATCACATAAATGCTGCAAAATATAAGGGGTTTGGTTTTAATGGTGAACTATTGAGGTGTCACTCCAACATAATCTGCAGGAAAGAAATCAAAAGATATGGAAATATCCTGGCCTGAGACTAAAGTGAGAAGAAGGACTGCTTGGCATAGTGTAAGTTAGGGGAAAAATATTGCCCTTCTGGTGTTCGTGGTGAAAAAGCAGATAAAAGGGTGTCTGATCTCTGTCTGGAAAAAACAGGGTTCCAATAAGCAGGGCACTCATAGCTGCAAGGAGTCTCAGATACCGAAACACAGCATGTAGAAAAACGAAGCAGGAAAGAGGTGAAGGTGTTCCAAACAGACACAGAAGAAGTACAGTCACACTTCAAATTGTGTGGCACTGTAAAGGAATAGCAGAGTTTTATGAAGCTTGTGACTCTACCCATGGTGAGTCATTCTTGACAGGACAATTAGCCTGGACCCTCTCTGATTCAGGGCTATTATACATGGTAGTTCTGTATACCACAACTAGGAATGACATATTTATAAATAGGGCAGATGCAGGAAAAGATGGCAATATTTTTTGCATCAACAGACATCCTTGTCAGCCTCTCTGGTGCCTCAGATCCTTCTGCCTGCACCCGACCACTGACGAGCAGCAGGAGAGACTGAGGGTGAAAAGAGGTCTGATGGGTTGGGGCTCAGCAGCGAACGGTCTCAAAGAACATACTGCAGGTGATTCCTCTCCCTTTGTGCCCACCTTATTCTTTATTCCAAAACAGCTAAAGCAGTAGGTGTGAGAAATTTTTGTGTCAGCTGCAAAGCAAGTGTAAACGTTCAGGGAGTGATACGGAGCTCTCTACTGGCGTGGACAAGCTGCCAGCAGTGCTCAAGGGGCTCAAAGTGAGCTGAGGTGTGTTTCTGTGAGCCACTGACACCATGTAGATGATGGGTAGACACCCCAGGGTGAAGTGGTGTCTGTTGCAGGAGGCATTGTGCCTTGAGGCACAACAATTGTGACACTAGCAAAGGTGACGGCTTTGCCTTGCCTTTTTCTAAGCCACCAAGAAGCCAGCTTGCAGAGCGGCTTCTGTATGGCTCTTGGTGAATTTTACCTGCCTGAGAAAAGAATTTATTCCAGGGTTCTGCTCTCTGTTTTGCAGCAATTTTTCTGCTCCAAGTGTATGAAGCATTTGAAGTGAGCCTGATTTCCCTGGCAGTCCTAAGGGGAATGGAGGGAAGCCTTAAGGAGAGGCAGAAAATTGAAAATTTAGTGACCTATAAATGATCTTCTCAGCTCCCTGCTTTCTGATAACATTAAAAACTTGACCTGATTCCTATGTATCTCACAGCTGCATTTGTGTTTTATTTGAACAGAGCAAATCTGTGCCTGTAAGATCTGCTACTATGTTTCTTCTGCCAGGAAATGTGCGGTGGGGAGTCAGAGTTTGTGACTCAGACCTCTCTCCGTGGGTCAGAGGGCCAAAAAATGGGGACAGAATGCTTTTAAAAGATGACTTCAGAGTGGCACATAGAACATTAAAATCTGATTGAAAGCTGTCTAGAGCTGTGAATATGTCCCCTTCTCTGCTTAAGTGAATACCCACATTTAAAAAGTAGGGCATTTGAAGAAGGAGCTCAGGTTGTAAAATTAGCAGCAGACATATTTTTGAACAAATGCCCAAGATACCCTGCCAGGCTGGAATGCCACAGACAATTTAGGACACCTGTTTCTTTTGTATAGTGAGTTTTTTAAGTATTAGAATCATAGAACCATAGAGTATGTTGAGCTGGAAGAGACCTTCAGAGATCCTCTAGTTATTAGTAACTTCCCTTTCATTCTCTCCTTTGCCCAATGAGTGAAAAAGGTGTTGTCTGAAACAAATAGATAAAAATTTCTGAGTGACCAGGTTTAAGTTCCTTAGCCTAGAATTCGTACAAAACTACTGTACAGAAACTTTGAAGGCTATGAGTATGGGACTGAAAAGGCTACATTTGTAGCTGTGAGAGGAGGGAAAGGCAGAGCTGGGTACTCACATGTACATACAGTTCAGTCAAAAGTAAAAGGAGAAGTATAGAAAGCATACAGCCCCATGTGAGAGATTGTTCAGGCATGTCAAGCAGCAAGCAGAAAGGTTTTTGGTGCTAATGTCTGAAGTTCTGAAAATGGGGCATTTTTCACATTGATGCAGCAATAATCCACCATGCAAGTCAGGGTTAAATTCTCTCTTTCATCAGTTGCCAGTCACTTCAAGTGAAGTCAAATCTGACTGTCTCCCCAGCTCATGTGATGCCCTGGGCCTCACTTTTCTCTGAACATATCATCACATTAAGTATATATTATTTAAGTTGGCCTGTGGGAGAAGCAATGACTGTGTTATGTACTAATAGGCATGTTTTTAGGAGGATTACCCCCCATGGCTGAGTCTTGGCCACTGGCATATTGCCTGAGAGAGTAACCATAATGAGCAGATTTGCACCTGACTCTATAATATTATTACTTATTTGCTATTTTTATTTATTCTGCTTATTCCTCCTTGCACATCCCCTTGTGCTGCAGGATGCTCTGACGCTCCAGGGAACCCTGCTGACCTCCAACTTACAACCCCTCTGTATGTGCACGCACACATAAGTTGGGACCAATCTTCCCATTACAAAAAAAGGCCAAGGAATAAAAGCATCTAATTTTTTCCCTCCAGGAAAGGGGTCTTAAAAGGGCCTGGATATGCCTCAGTAGCATTTTTATGTTAACCTAGGTGAAGAATCCACACTTGAAAGAGATCCTTTTTGGCTTTGTAACTGTTCCCATCAGGGATTATTTGTGCCATAGGAGCTGAGGGAGGATGTAGATAAATATTTGCTGAAGAGAAACCCCAAATAGATAGAATATGGAGTAGAATGGGCAGGCAGCAAGAGTTCTGAAGTGTCCCCACAGTGATGGGAGCACAGGTCTCAGGGAACTCCACCCTTTGAATAGAATGTGTCCTATTTTATTTTATTATAGTAATACTTCCTCCTGCTGTGCTCCAGAGTTGACCCAGAGAAAGACACAAGTTCAACTTCTTTTTTCCTCACAAAACTTGGAGGATCTCTGTCCATTTATCTGGTGCCTGGTACTCTTGCCAAAGTAGTGGAGGGAAAAACCTGTATCTTCCAGAGAAAGAAGACATGTTTTCTTAAGCTTTGGCTAAGATTTGAGTAGATGTGTGCTATTGCCAAACTGATGCAGTTCCCAGAAATACTTATTAGCATCAAGAGGACCAACTAACAAACACAACTGACAACATATCACTCAATATATATCTGACTGATAACCTGTTTGGAATTAATTTTACTGCTAGTCCTGTGAAAGAACAGCACAACACCACTGTGAACTCACATCACCTTGCCATGCTACTTCTTCAAAGCAAGTAACTTCTCAAGCTTGTACTACATTCTCAAGTTCGCTTCAAAATTCTAGCTTCAAGTCCCAGTTCTTTGTCTGACCAGTTCTTACGTTGCTCTGAAAACTTGTGATATTGAATGAGTTTGCATGAAATAAGGAGTGGAAGGAGTTGAAATGGCAGAGTCCACATCCTAGCATTGTCAGCTGGTGATCAGTGCATCAGGGACCTCAGAGCCCACAGGCCTTCTGATGAAGATAGAGCATGAGCATGGGGAAACATGAAAGTGGGATAGGGTAGGGGCAGGGCAGCATCTCCCCAGACTCACCAGCTGTCACAGTGTTTCTAATGGGTGCCCCTGCACAAGAGTAACACAGTCCAGCTCAGCTTAGATTTTGTTGCCTCTTAGAAGCCTCTGGAAAAAGCTTCTAACATTTGACCTTTGAACATTTGACCTTTGATCATAAGCTATGATCAATGAATTCAGCAAAATTTCCTCTGTGCTGACTTTTTCTGCCATCAATTTCTCCTAGTAGCCAACATTCAAGTCAAGACAACAAAAAGCTGGAAATCATGACGAGATGTAAAGGTGGAAGATTTTTCTGTAGGAGACAGGACAGTGGGTGAAGACATCACTACCAGTGGAGAGAGTCAGGATATTTGCAGAAAAAAAACTTGAATAGACTGAAGCCTGTGTCATGAAGTGATGTTTTGAATCCCAAAATATAGCAGACAAAAAAAAAATAGTCAAGGCTTTCCAAAATTTAACCATTAAATCAAATATAGTCTGCTGCTTAATTCCTAATCCAGTTTCAAGGACTTCACATCTTCTACTTAAATGCCTCTGTTGCATTCCCTGAAATTTGAGAAGAGCTCACTTGAAAGAAAACCTAAAAACTGCAATAAAGTAAGGATTTTTTTGCATTTTTGCCTGGGTAACTGGAGAAGATAGGTTTGATAGACTAAAACCAGTGCTTGTAGAACTCACAGTAAATCTAAATCAGTAAATAAATACAGGTCATATCCAAGAGTTCCCATTGTCATGATAAATGAATCCAAAATATAAAAACAGATTGAAGAAGCTGAAGCCAGAGTATTTCTACAAGCGAAGGTCTATCCTTATCTTACTCATTGAAGAGTAGCAAAAAGCAAGAAAGAATTAGGGAAAGATACTCTCAGGAAGGAAGTTAAGAATCAAAGAGCTAGAGCATTGCACCCTCACATTGCTTACTCAGGGGAAGACTTATGAATCACAAGGAGGACTGAAGTAGGCCATTCATAGACAAAGTTAAACAAAGCTAATTTTTTTCCCAGAGAACTGCCATTCCAATGCCAGCTACTGAAAATGATGAAAACCAAAATGATTAATGGGACAAGAAAGTTGGTTGTTTCCTGTTCCTTTAGTGCACAGCCTTACATAATCAAAGGCAGGTTAAACTCTACTCTCCAAAGCATATCCAGAGTGTTCAATGGTTTTATCTGGGTAAAACAGGCACAGAAACAAAAGGGGAAAAGCAACTTCAAACATAACCTCATCACCACACCTCTTAATCAGTAACCACCTTCCAAAACATTTTGACTACTTTTATGATCGTCTTCCTTTTCTGATGTCCAATGGGACAGAGCAAGATCATTGAAGGAGTCTGAGGGTCTGAATCTTTGACTGAGATTGCTTATGCTTGCCTCCAACTTACTCTGAAATTGGGAAATTAATATGACCTCTTTGATTCTGGTTAGCACAGGTGGAGAGGAAAATAACATTTATGGAACTAAAGGTTAGGACCTGCTAGAACTGTAGTGAGATATGGGTGCTTCTGAACACATTGTGTTGAGTATAATTAAATATAGAAGAAAATATCAACAATTAAAACAATAACTACAAATGCTGATGCTATTGCTTAGCATTTCAACACCTGAATTAAATAGTTTATTGAGATATTGAAATCAATGAGTAATCAAATCACATTACTATCAGAGATGATTTACTTATCATGCCTCACCAGAGATATGGATTTGGGCTTCTTTGTTTGAGAATACTGACCTTGGTTATCTGTCAAACTGTGTTATACCTCCTTTTTCATAAGCATGGGAAGATTCTGTGGTTCGCTCTGACTCCAATAGCAGACAATAACCTATTAGAATTATTCTGTAACTTGCTGTCTGTGCAAAAGAATCCTTTTACAAAAGAGCTGAAGAAATCAGCTATTTCTGCTTGGCAAACCAGAGGCTGAGAGGGGATGTGACTGCTGTGTGTAAATATATCAAGGAGGAGTAAACCTGAAGGAGGTGAAAAGAGCTATTTAAGCTAAAAAGTAACCTTGGCACATGAACAAACAAATGCTAACTGGCCATGAATAAAATTGGGAAAAGTAGAAGCAGGTTGCCAGTGATCCAAACAATAAGGGAAGGAAGGACATTTCCAACAGAAGAAATGCAAACACAATACAAAGTGCTTTTAAGAAAAAGTTTATCTAGTTCCTGAAAGATAATAAGAGGATACAGTCTGTTGCTTTGGCTAAGCAATGAGGCCTAGGATCACTTCCATGTCAGATTGATGCTCAGGTAAATGACAGCTTTCTCCTACCTCCTTGCTTCCTGGCTTACATTAACAAAGAGTATGAGATCAGTAGGAGAAGGTAAAGCAAGAAGGATGATGGCACAGCATACCTCAGTTGAGTATTTTTCCTGGAAATTCAGGAGGTAGAGAATTTATTCAGTACTTCAGAGTGAACTCTCATCGAGGTCATAGAATCATAGAA
>VZTY01024061.1:0-14535 GCA_013400935.1 Turnix velox | reverse complement strand
TTTTTTTTTCTTCTTTCCCCTTCTCAGGAGGGTGGGAAGAACTCCCTGAAAGCTCCCTGTGCCATCCAGTTAGCCGTGCTTGGCTGTCTGCTCACCCCTTTCTCCTGCTTTCTTCTACTTGAAGCTTGGTTCTGACTTATTTCCTTTTCCAGACCCTGATTTGGATCTCCAGCAGGCCCTCCACCAGTCCATCTTCATGCCTTCTCTGGACTCCAACCCGACCCACCGCCTCCATCTCTGCTGGGAGCAGCACTGCAGGCTCTTGCCAGAGGTCTCGGGCCTCACGGCCAAACACGTGGCCAAATGGACTGTGGAAGAGGTGAGTTGTTCCCTGTTCTACTCTCTTGGGGTGCTTCTTTAACATCCCCCCTCTTACGAAGTACTAATTGGAAGGCATTTTGATTTTTCTTCCTTTTCTAAGCAATACTCTTCTGTTTCCTTTGCATATTCCCCAGCTGACTCAGCTGGAAGTTATACTTTCTAAGAGAGGAGAAAGATCCCTATTAAACCTCTGGTGTCTGCAGATTATTTCCCCGAGTAGGATTCGCTCCCATGTTTTGTTTGTTTATTTACCCCTTGATCTTTCAGCCCCGAGGCCTGAAACACGATCCTGGCAGCAGATTTCTATCCCTCTCTGATCTCCCTCCTCCTTTGCTGTGTGACTCTGCTGCTGATTCACTTTTTACACTGCAGATCATCCCAAACTGCACGAGTTTGTGTGTGCCCACTCCTCCCTCGTCTCCCTGCCTCATTCCCTGCAACAAAACTGCCCACAGCCTGACCTGATTTCTCACAGAGGTAGCTGAGGATGTGTCTCTGCAGATGTAGCTCTGGAGATGTCTCCTGCAATTAGGTGGTGTGTGAGGGAAAAAAAGCTGATGCCTTTTGCGTGCTGAGTAGCTGGTTTTTGCCTCACTGCCTCGGGCATAAATAATATTTGTATCCCCGCTTGGGAAGTGGTGACAGTTTGAATCCTGGCCCTTAATCACAGGCCATTTAATTCCAGAGAAATGTGCAGTGGTGGTGTGCTTTGCAAGGGCTGTGGGTAATGTGCAGAGCTGAACAGAAACACTACCTGTTCTTCATGATGCACAGAGGATCTTCAGAGACTTTCACAAAGTGCATTTTCCCTAAGTGCCTCTTACAGCAGATAAATCCAATCTTGACTTTCCTCTTCAGGCTGGAGGACTGCTGGGAGACTCGTAGGATTGCAGTGTCACAGCAGCTGTGAAGGGAATAGAGCAATTAGTGTGTGGCTGTTTTTAAAACTTGGCCCTTTTTTTTTTTTCTTGTTGTCATTATAAAAAAAAAAAAAAAAAGAAAAAACAACTCCTAACGTGTTCGAATTAAATTTGTAGCAAGGATGAAATAATCTCCTGGAAAGATTTGCTCTTCTTTTGAGAAAGCTTCCAATGATTTTTTTTTCCAGAAAGTCTTTTAGCAAATCAATAAAAAGCAGAAGCTGTTAATCCTCTGACATGAAAATCAGAATCTCTTTCCTTTTGGATGAAACATGGGTGCTTGTTCATGGAAGAACAGAGTCAGGATGTGAGCCAAATAAAATTTGTCCTTTGCAGATGACCTTTAAAGCAACTGCTGGGTAAATTTAAGTGGGATGTTAGTTTGATAATGGATGAATGTAAGCAGGGACTACAGGGCACGAATGGAGGGCAGGCTGGATAAAGCCATTTGAAACCCAGAAAACCCCAAACTCTGCTCTGTGCTGCAGCCTGAAATCACTGAGGAGGCTTGAGCTGCCAGTGGGAGGGTGAAAAAGATCACTTTGCAGCATCACAGTGGACTGGCTGAAGTCATTACAGGTTTGTTCTTGAATTTCAGTCAAGTGGGTCTGGTTTTGCTAATTATATTCATCACAGGTTACCACAGCAAATCAATTTGGCCAGTTTCAGGGAAGTGTAGCTGCAGGTGAAGCAGCAGGACTTTGTGTGTTTCACTGAGTCCAAAGGAGATGTGACCTGTCAGCACTCGGGCTCCCAACATCTTCCTACAGGGCAAACCTTTGCCTTTGGGTTGTGCTTTGAACTCTGCTGCACAAAGAAGGCCATTCTGCCCATCAGAGCAATGGAGGGTGTAAAATCCTCCTTACTACAGGGCAAACCGGGCTGTTTTTATTTTCTAAAACCCACATTATAAGGAAAAAAAAAATGTTGCTTTGATTCTCTGTGTGTAGAAGAGCTGAAATGGCAGAGCAGCAAGATTCAGGGGCCCTCCAGCTAAAAAAACTCTTGGTTACACTGAACAGTAAACAAGAGTAGTTCCTTTAATGCAGCTTGGTTGTTTATTAAAAGCTTCCTGTCGTGTTTTCAGAGCAGAGGGAAGAACATGAAATGTGCTAGATTTGTATTGTTCATTAGTTAATCCCCCATCAGATGCTAATACCTTGTGGGGAGCCTGTCCTTGTGCTACTTGTTTGTGCGTCACTAAATCCCAGTTAAACCCAGCTCCTCTCTGCACAGTCTCACCAGACAGGGGCACTTCTGCTAGAACTAAAGGGATTCCCTATATCTAAAGGGGTGCTCTATGAGATTTTACCATCTGACTTTATGGAAAAGATCCCAATCCTGTGCTTTTCCCAGTATATCAGACACATCTGGGGGGGTTGCTTCAGCTCCTTAGATATCACAGAATGTCAGGGATTGGAAGGGAACTCAAGAGATCTAGTCCCATCCTCCTGCCAGAGCAGGAAAACCAAGACCATGGGTATTGTGGGGTTCCTGAGGTGTTCTCATGATTAGATAAAGCTCCTTTTCAACCCCCTTCCCTTCACCAGCAAGCAGTTGTTGTGTAGGATGTTTCCACCAGGTAGCTCTGTGAGCACTGAGGTTGTTTACCAGCAAGAAGGGCACGCAGGAATCCACCTCCTCAAAGGAAAAACCTTCACCGTGCTCCTGACATGTCCCACCCCTCTGGCCTCACCCTTTCCCTTGGCTCAGGGTTCAGCTGCCACCCTTGTGGGGCTGTCTTCGTTTCCTTAGAGTTTTCCCCTTGTCCCTCAGTTGTCACATCTTGGTTTGGGGTCTCTCCTTGCCCAGTCAGACAGGTCCTAGTGCTGCAGCTCCGTGGAGCCATGAATCTAGCTTGCATCCTGGGGACCTTCTCTCCTCTTAATCCTTCTCCCCTCTCTTTTCTCCATGTCTGCTAAACCCCAGGACTCCTCTTAGTTAAAAAGGCCACTCTTAAAGTCACTGAGTGCTCACAGTACAGATCAAAGGCTTGTCACTCTGTGTCTGTGACAGCAGTGATAGTTCTCTCTCCTCTTAAGGAGCAAGGCAAGCTCAGGTCATTCCCTGGAGGTTTCTGCTAGCTTCTCCATACTGTGGTCACTAAAGGGCATTTATCATTTTGCCCCCAGTGGAGCAGCTGTCTCTTAAATTCTTTAAGGTCCCAGATCCTGGAGAACGATTTTGATTTGTGGTTTTTATTATGAAGGTGTTGGGGGGTGAAGATTAAAAAGAAAAGTAGGATTTTGCTACTTGTTTATAATAGGAGTTTGCACTTCTACAGAAGAAATTGTGGAGTCTCTGCGTGAGGAGAATGTGGATTTTAGAAGAAATTGTGGAGTCTCTGCATGATGAGAATGGGGATTTTAGGGCTTTTCTTTAATGAAAACAGAGCTGTCGCTGCTCACAGAAGATGAAAGTGAAACACAAGAGGATGCTCTGCTTTCACCTAAGAGAAACCAGAGCTGCTCACCAAAAATCAGCCTCTGCCAGGGTAAAGCACAGCTGGAGGGCACACTGACATGCTTGAAAGTGGGAGAAGGGAATGAAGTGGTGGGACCAGCTGGAGAAGGATTCAGGAGAGTCTGACAGCCCTGAGTTAAAGGGGATCTTGTATTTGACAGTGATCCCTCCTGTTTGTTCATGTTCATGGGAGACATGTCACATCTGGAGCATCTCAAATGAACATGCCTCATGAAACATAGTTCTCGCAGCTTAGGAGCATCCAATTAGCATGAGATGTTTGAACTGATTGTGCCTCAATATACACATCTTCTGTGAGCCACTGAAGCTACAGCTGGAGAAGACAATGCATATTAAGTCACCCCCCACTGCTCCTCACACTACTTTGTGTTACATAATGTAATCCAAGGGCTTCTTGTATATCTCTTGGGAGCTTATTCCAAATGTTAACACATTTCCTGCTCAGAAAGGTTTTCCCTCATGTGAAAAGTAAAAATTAACTTTTACTCTTTTAATCCTGTTGGTTCCACAGATCCTGTGCACCCACAGAAGGCTATTCTGCCTTCTGTGCCTTGGGAGAACAGCAGGACTCATTCCCTTGGTTTATCTTGTCTCTGGAAGGCACGTCATCATGGGAAACTGTCTAAAATCCTTTTTTCTTTTAAATTTGAATTGCCTAGAGAAAGTGAAGCCGTGGATGGGTTTGAAATGGTGTGGCCATATATGGCTTTTTAGCTGTAAAAATATTCTTGGTGTTTTATGAAAATGAGCCATGGAGGAACTAGATTTTTACAAAAGTAAAAAGGCAATAAGGAACTGGACTTTAACAGAAGTAAAAAGGCAATCTGTAAAGTTTAGAGGAATTACCAGAACATGCCAGGTAGGGGTATTGCACCAACAATCCAGTGATGTGTTTCATGTACATCTTTTCTCCAAGGGAGAGTTGTAACAATTAACATTTTTAAAAATTTTTACAAGCCAGAGAACCAAAGCAACATTTCTTGAAATTTTTACAAGCCAGAGAATTTTTTTTTCCTTATAATGTGGGTTTTAGAAAATAAAAACAGCCCTTCTGTCTGAAACCAAAGGAGGGTTTTGCATCCTCCATTGCTCTTGTTTCAGATGGGCAGAACGGCCTCCTTTGTGCAGCAGAGTTCAAAGAACTTCTACACAAGAAATTCAATCTTTTGCCTTGATGCTGCCCTATTTTAATTGTGTTTCTTTCTCTTTTTTTTTCCCCCCCAAATGTAATTGTAGGTGGTGAGCTTCATCCAGCGTTTACCTGGTTGCAAAGAACAAGCCTCAGTGTTCAGGGAAGAGGTAAGTGAAGGCTGCCCACCCCCTGGTGGGCTCTGATGGCAAGGAGGTGGGTTTGTAGCCCTTTTTCTCTGGAGTTAAGAGTGCAGAGAGAGCTCAGACAGACTCAGGCTTGTCACTACACAGCCCGTGGCATTTAGGAGGCAGCTTGGGCATGGAGCTGAAATTCCAGCATGGCTAATTGCATTCTGCTGCTTTAAATTTCCCCTGCAGTTCCAATCACTGAGCTTATGCTCAACATCCTGTCTTGGACTGTTTGGCATCCTTAGAAAGATGTCCCCTTGGAATGGAGCAGGGAAGATCTCATCTGCTTCTTCTTAATGAGCACATATGCCTGCTTCTCCCAGAGAGGATGGCACTTGTAGGGTTTCCCTGGAATCACTGTCTTCCCCCATGGGCTGAGGTGAGAGAAAGAGAAGTTCTCCTTGAATAAGTTCTCCTTGTGAAGCCCCAGCAGGGAGCTCTCAGCACAAGATTTCTTTCTCGAGGGGGTCCAGAGGAGACTATGAGGATGATGAGGGTGCTGGAGCCACCTCTGCTGTGAGGACAGGCTGAGAGAGATGGGGATATTCAGCCTGGAGAAGAGAAGGCTCCAGGGGGACCTTCTGGTGACCTCCCAGTGCCTGAAGGGGCTCCAGGAAAGCTGGGGAGGGGCTGTTTGCCAGGGCATGGGGACGCAGGATGAGGGGCAGTGGTTTGAAACTAGAAGAGGCCAGGGCAAGTTCTTCCCCATGAGGGTGGTGAGACACTGGCCCAGGTTGTCCAGACAGGTGGTGGGTGGAAGCCCCATCAAGCCTGGAGACATCCAAGGCCAGGCTTCCTGAGGCTCTGAGTGCCCTGATCTAATGCAAAATGTCCGTGCTCACTGCAGGAGGTGGCCTTTGAAGGTCCCTTATGAAATCAGAGCATCTCCTGCACACTCTGAGTCCCATCTTCAGTTGGACTGTCCTCATTGTTTGTGGTGTGTTTGCCTCAGCTTCTGGGCAACCCCAGGCAGCACAGGATGTGTCTGTCCTCTTTCTTAGCATGCTCCCTCGCATGGATCACAGACACTTGGACTCTGTTGAGTGCTTTGGCTCCCAGTTACACTCCAGGTATGACCTGAAACCCTGATAAATCTGCCCAGACATCCCTCCCCTTGTCTCATCACAGCTCTGCTCTCTAAGTGTAGGAGCTGGAGGGAAGAGGCTGTACCTTCTCTGCTCTGAGGAAAAGCATTGCATGTCGGACAGACTGCAAAGGGCAGGTTCTTAATAGATGGCTGCTCCCCAGAGCTGGCTGCCTTTCAGGATGAATCAGGCTGGAGTGCATTTTGTGGGATTTATGTATCTCTGGTTTGTTTTCCCTTGTTTTAAAAAAGCATGCACATCCACAAAATACAAAGTAAAGGAAATGGAGGCTTGAGAATTATCAAATGGCTTGGGGTGGAAGGAACATCGAAGATCATCTAGTTCCAACCCCCCTGCCATGGGCAGGGACACCTCCCACCACACCAGGTTGCTCAGTGCCTCATCCAGCCTGGCCTTAAACACCTCCAGGGATTGAGGGGGCATCCACAGCCTCTCTGGGCAACCTCTTCCAGTGTCTCACCACCCTCACAGCAAAGAACTTCTTTCTTCTCTCCAGCCTAAATCTCCCCTTTTCCAATTTGCTTCATGACTCCCAATCCTGCCATCCTGAACCCTATTCAAAAGTCCTACCCCAGCCTTTCTGTAGCTCCCACCCTTCAGGTACTGAGAAGCTCCTCTGAGGCCCCCCCCAAAATCTCCCCTCTTCCCATTTGTATCCATTATCCCATGTTACCTGTTACCTATGTTCTGGTTTAATACTTTACTTTCTGCAGCCTCCAAGTACCATTCCCTCTGCTGGATGCGAGGAGCTTGGTTTGTTTTTCAGGTTTATGCTCAAACCAGGTTCTCAGTTTGAAATGAAAATCCTTTTTTCAGTTTGGCTTTGGCCAGAATTGAGGTGTGAGGGACAGGACTGCTGAAATCCAAACCTGTAATCAGGCCTTTGAGTGCTAACAAAGCCCTTGACAGACTTCTCTTGGTGGGAGGGGAAGAGCAGTGGGTTGTTGCTTGCATTAGGAATGAAGAGAACAAATTGTGCTCGGAATTTAATAAACCATCCCAATAAGATGGAACAAAGAAATGAATAATAAAGCACAGGCACTGATACTGGGTTTGTTTCTGGGTATGATTCAGGGAAGATCTGTTTAAAATAAGCATCTTTGCAGCAAAGCAGTGAAAATGAGGCAGAGCAATAATACTGGATTTGAAAGTATTTTGAAACATAGGGCTGTTTTCCAGCAGTTTTCTGCTACTCTTGACTCTATTTAATTTAAGCAGCAGTCCATTTGTTTCAAGCTATTTTTAACATGTTCATTGCAGTAGTGTAGACTCCAGGCAGCTTTTAAATAGGATTCAGGGATGTTCTATGGCCACCTGCAGACTGGGAGCACTGCTGTCATTTCCAGTGGACTTACTGGGAGGTTAAGTAACTTGCTGACAGTCTCTTGTGTGGTTGGAGAAGAGGAAACCAAATCTCCTGGCTCCCAGCTCTTCAGTTACATGTTTGTCCCAGTTTATACTTTTCCACCAGCCCTCTGTGCCCAAAAAAGTTGAAGTCAGGAAGGCTACAGAAATAGGATTGTTATTGTGGATGAGTTGAGTGTCTGCTGGGGAACATCAAGTGAGAGGATGTGGTGCTGTCAGTCCCTGTAAATGGACTTTAATGGAATAACTTCAGGAGACACGTCTTGTTTGTCCTTAGTCATTAATATTTTGCCTTTTCCCTGCAGCATTTGGGGTTTATATTAATTGTAACTGTGGATGTTTTTGGAAACCCAAGTGAATTTTTGACTTCTCAAAAGAAAATGGTGTCTCCCCATTCACTGGTGCACAGAGCATCCTGTATTTTCACAAGGCAGCGTGTTTTCTGCTTGCTCACTTGGAACCCAGTGGAATATCTTCCTTGTGATGGATTAGGAAGGTGTGTGTGTAAATCCAGATGGATCACACGTATTTACTATGTTGTCTCTCAGTATTTGGGGGTGTCAGTGAATGAAAAACTCAACATGAGCCACTTGCAGCCCAGAAGGTCAACCAAATCCTGTGCTGCATCAAGAGAAGTGTGACCAGCAGGGCAAGGGAGGGCATTTTGCCCCTCTACTGGGCTCTGGTGAGACCTCACCTGGNCCTGAAGGGGGCTACAGAAAGGCTGGGGTAGGACTTTTGAATAAGATCTGTGATGGCAGAACTAGGAGTAATGGATGCAAATTGGAAGAGGGAAGATTTAGGCAGGAGAGAAGAAAGAAGTTCTCTGCTGTGAGGGTGGTGAGACACTGTCAGAGGTTGCCCAGAGAGGCTGTGGATGCCCCCTCAATCCCTGGAGGTGTTTAAGGCCAGGCTGGATGAGGCACTGAGCAACCTGGTGTGGTGGGAGGTGTCCCTGCCCATGGCAGGGGGGTTGGAACTAGATGATCTTGAAGGTCCCTTCCAACCCAAACCATTCTATGATTCAATGAACTCGTCTTCCCTGTCTCTCTGCCCCCCTTCCTCATTTCCCCACCTTCCCAAATATGTCTGTTCTCCCAAAGTCCACCCTGCTCCTCTATGATTCTGTGCTATGCTAAGCAAGCACCTTTATTGTCAGTGAAGGCCATGTCCCAGTTGTGAGAGTAGCCAGATGTCCACATCTCAGAAATTCTTCTCGTCTGTGTAGTTTTTAGCAAAGCTGACAGCAGGGGGGAATAAAAGGGTGTCTGGCTTTAAGTTTTACCCTGGGCAGCTTAACAGGGGTTTGTGTAATGACAGTGTGTAATGAATGCACTAGGAAATGGTGAATTTCTGTTTCTCATCACCCCAGATCAATGTGATATATCAATTCTTGGGTAGCTGCCTCCTGAAAACTCACTTTTTGGATTTCCTCATCTACTTTCTGGCCACGGGTTGTGAATAGACTGTATGATTTTTGACAGCCCTTGGCTTTTTAGAGCAGTTCTAGTGTATATAAAGTCAAATGAAACAGCATCCTCCTCTTTGTGGTCTGTCCATAGGCCTTGGCTTTTCTGCTTCTGGAAAAAGGGCTGAACCATGAGCTCAAACACACTTTTGAATAGACCAGAAGTGAGAATTTTACCTGGTGGTAATCATTATCTTATCTTGTGTTTCCACCTTCTAGCAGATAGATGGTGAGGCCTTCCTGCTCCTGAACCAGAGTGACATTGTCAAAATACTCAGCATCAAACTGGGTCCTGCCCTGAAGATCTACAATGCCATTCTCATGTTCAAATCTGCAGAAGAAAACTGAGAAGACTCCATGAGGAACTGAGGAGGAACCAGATCCTCAGTTTAGAACGTTGCAACCCACCCCATGGGCTGATTAGGACTCTGATGTATTTTAAGTAGAATTCCTAAAAAAAAAAAAAAAAATATTTTGAGGAAGTAAAAATCCTGCCCTGGTCTGGAATCTGGGGCAGCTTCACTTCCAAGAAGAGGAATAATATTATTATATTTTGTTACTGAGTTTGGTTTTGATATATCAATCTCTTTTTGAGATCTAGAAGAAAAATCTCCAGTTCTAAGGGGAATCCAGGGTAACGTTGGTGGAGCTGCAATAGCATGGAGAAAAGAGATGAGTTGAATGACTACTGCATCCAGTGACAGTACCTGAAGGAATTCCTAAGTTCCCACCAGCACGTTTGACACGTTCTCTGTGCTTAAAAACTGAGAGAAGAGGGTAAGAAATAGGGGAAAGCTGCACTTCAGAGCAACTCACCTGTATCCTTCAGTGCTGTGACTGCAGAGTTGACCTGTTGAGGACTGATCTTTGAAATTCTCCTTTGTTCCTATTTGTTCTAACACCTTTGACTTGTTCTAACAACTTTTACTTCTTCTAATACTTAAAATCTTTGGCTGTAGAAGGGGCCATATGGGCACAGGGTTTCCATCAGTGCTGACCTGCATGGTTTTCTGGCTGAGAGCAAAGTGTTCTGCCGAGATAGGCTTTGGGTAGGCAAAGATCTCTCAGAAAGATCAAAGCATTTTAGCTCTGCTCCTCCCATCAGTGCTTTTGTGCAGCTGCCATCTGGAGCAGGAACATCTTAGGGCAAAATGGGTACAATCAGGAGCACTTTGGGGATTTTATGTGTTCCTTCTTGTCCTCTTCACTAGCAGCCAGGGGCTGGGAGTGTGAGTAGAAGCCCAGCAGTGGCCAGCAGGTGTGTAAAGAATGCAAATAGATTTCCTACAAACAATTTGCTTTTATTTTTTTGAGCCCTTCCTCTTGCCACTCTCACTGCTCTGGAGTTTAGGTAGAGCAGGGGAAACCTTTTCATCCTATTATTCAAAGCTTCCAGGATGAATCCTGTGTGCATGGACCCCCTGTGAGCCCTCTGCCCAGGGTTGCATGAATTCCTTAGGGCATTACATGATGAAAAAAGCAGCTCAAACACCCTCCTGTACCTTTGTCACCAGTGTTGTTGCCTTAGTCCCAACCTTAGAGCCATCTGGAACAGGGAATGCACATGGAAAACACTTGGTCTTCCTTCTCCAACCCTTCCTTTGTGCTTTGGCCCACCTCCCAGCTGCTGAGAGGGTCCTTGCTACTTGCCTCAAGTCCTAAGTTCCTTAAAGTTGTAAATAGGCCAGGATCCACCCTACTGAAACCCTTCAGTCCTGGATTAATAGGAAGAGCAATTTGTCTCCCTGCTTTCTATTTTGGTCTGAGATGCTAAGAAGTTTTAAGCCTTCAACAGAAGAAGGCACACAGGGGTGGTGGGATATTTAATAGCTGAAACATGAAGTATCAGCCAGGCAGCTGCAGGAGGGGAATAATTTGCAGTGTTAAGAACTAGGCAAGATAGGAATTTAATTTATTAAAATGCATCTTTAGCATGATAACTAGGATCTTCACCAAAGAGCCACATCCTTTCATCCCAACCCTGCACATCCTGTCTCAGTTTAAAGACTTGAATTGTGAGTGGCACGTCCTGGGCTCTGACACATCTTGCCTCCTGGGCAAAGCAAAATTGTTTCCTGACAACTGGAGCAGAGGATCCGTGGCTGGACTGTTTGTTCCTGCCTCTCCAGCAACTCCCTAAATAACCCTGAGCTCTTTTTTGCTCCAGTTTCCCCCTCTGTGAGACCCAGCCGGGTGGGCTGAGGCCACTTTGGCTTTTTCCTTCTTCCCCAGATTGTCTTGTGTCACCTCTTCCCTTTGGGAGACAGAGCTGGGGGATCTAAATGCTAAATACAATAGTGTTTTATCTCTTTTTTTTTACTATATATATAGAGAGAGAGGGTGCAGAGGATGGGGGAAACAAGCAGTGAGATTCTCCTAGTCATTGAAATTACTCAAACAGAAGAGAAGTCTTTAATCCCCGGGGCTTCCGAGCCAGCTGGATCAAAGAGGAAAATGTGTTCTTGGAGTTTGTTCAGTGACAGCCAAAGCAGTGCTTTCAGGAAGGAGGAACCCTTTTAGGGCCAGCAGGAGGAGGAGGAATGTGCTTCTTGTGCCTTTTTCTGTAACCTGAGAATTGTCTTTGCAGAGCAAGCAAGAATGTGCACACATATATTACCCTCTCCTTTCCCAAATATAGCTCCATCTTCATAAAATCCAGCCATTTTGCTGTAAGGCAAGGGCAGAAGGTCTCCAGTCTTCTTCACTGGACACATTTAAAACTCTTTAGTATATAAAAAACAAAAAAAAACCCCTAAACCAGCTCATTCTTTATCCTCATCATTGAGGAGCACGTTGGCTGCTGCTACCATTCCCTTCCTTGCACTGGGGAGCCCCGTTTTCCCATGGGGCTGAGGGAAGTTCTGCTGGATTCTGCTTCTCCAAAGCCATCTCTGCCTCCTCCCCCTGTCCTACAGATGCCTTTTGATTCTTTGATGCCTTGTTGTCTAATTGGAAACATGCACTTTGAACCAGAAAGCCCAAAGCTCTAGCTCTGTGGTGGTGGAAGCTGAGGCTGGTTGATGCCACCTGGGTTTTGGAGGCTCTCCTTGTTCTGCTCAGTGTCAGCACAAACCATCTGTGGGCCCAACTGAGCCCAGAAGTCACTTAGAAATATAAATATATCCCTTAAAAACCAAACAGAACTACAAACGGTGCCATTGGGAAGTTGAAATTCTCAATTGAAATGGATCTTAGTCCTTGTTAGATTTTTATTCTACCCCCCTGCTTCCAAAATGCAAATTTTTCTCTTTTTGTTTTATCTTTTTTTTTTTTTTTCCTCCTTGGTAGAGACTCCTGTTAAATTATTTTTCCTGTTAATATTTTTTTTTTCTGTGCCATCACCAACTATCAGCCTGGGAATGAAGCAAATTTCTGCTCTGGGTGATGGATGGCATTAAAGTGGGACGGAAGCCTCTCCCCAGTGCTTTGAGCAAAACTCTGCCACCAAAGGGAAGAGAAACAAAGCCCAACATTGAGCCCAGGGGATGAGCCAGTTCAGCTGGAGATTTCCTGCCTCATGCCCTGCTTAGGGATTTGTACTGCTGAAAGCTTTAAAGTTTTTGACATCCCCTCTCCGCCGTGTGATGAGCTGGCTCACACTGCAAATTCTTCTTCCTTGAACTGGAAACACGTGCCAGGGAGCAGGGAGACTTGTTCAGCCTCTGAGATGTTTTGCCTCTTTTAAACCAGATGGATACTTGATTTGTTTTATCTTATTTTGTTGGGTTTTTGGGTTTTTTTTTTTTTTTCTTTGACACTAGCCCCGACGTTGCACTCCACTGATGCTTTTCTTCTGGAAATGTGAATAAAATTAATATAAGTTTCATCCTGATTTGTTCTTCTTGTTCTATCCTCATCCCTTGGCCAAACATCTCATCTGGCTACAGCCCTTTGGGGCTGTTTCAATCCATCAGAAAAGAGCTTTGACTGTCCCAAATGCCTTTGTAAATTGATAAGGACAAGGGGCAATGGGTGCAGCTGGAACACAGGAGGTTCCACAGTAATAAGAGAAAAATAATTAATAAGAGAAAAAACTTTGCCAGGTGAGAGAAGAGTGTCCCAGGCTGCCCAGAGAGGGTGTGGGGTCTCCTTCTCTGGAGACATTCAAACCCCACCTGGACACCTTCCTGTGGGACCTGCTCCAGCAGGGGGGTGGGACTAGATGATCTCTGCAGGTCCCTTCCAACCCCTGAAAATCTGGGATTCTGTGAAATTCCCCTGGTTTTTGGCAGCTGCTTCCAAACAGCCCCTTTAGTCTGCACTTCCAGAAGAGAACTGCTTGTGTCCTGGCTGGCTCTGACCAGGGGAGGCAGCTCAACACAGGGGATCCCAGTTTTTTTACCCTTCATTTCCCACCCCCTAAACCTGGCAAAGGGAATTTAAGCAGCATTTTTATCTTTATTTTGACAGCCCAGTCAAAGCTATCTATTGAAGATGGGAGGTGTCCCTGCCCATGGCAGGGGGGCTGGAACTATAAGGTCCCTTCCAACCCAAACCATTCTACGATTCTTCCCTCTTCACCCCATCACCACTGGAATTAATCCACCTGGAGGTTTTTCTCCTCTACTTATAATCAGCTGATCAGTTGCAAACTGGGTTGGTTTTCCCCCTGAATCATAGAATGGTGCTCCCCCAGCCTTTCTGGAGCCCCCTTCAGGGATTGAGGTTCCCCCTGAGCCTTCTCCTCCAGGCTCAACAACCCCAACTCCTTCAGCCTGTCCTCAGAAGGGAGGTGCTCCAGCCTTATCATCATCTTCACACCCNGTGCTCCAGCCTTATCATCATCGTCACACCCCTCCTCTGGACCTGCTCCAACACCAGTGAGGTGTGGGAATCTCTCCTCATCATCCTCATCTTCCTCAGGTGCTGATACACCCACGGCATGTCCCCAAACCCCAAGGAGCCAAGGAGACAAGCAGAACTTTCACAACTAAAAATATTGGAGAGCTGGCAGCCAGCCATCACTTCTGAACTATCCCATCGCTGGGGTAAACATTTGCTCTCTTTGCTTTTTTTCCCTTCCAAGGGGTTGGGGTTTTTGTTTTGTTTTATTCCATTTCTATTTAAACCCTGCTCTTGTTTGCTTGTGTTGCTGTGCTGGGGTTCCCAGTGGGGTGAGCTGGGACATTTGTTGCACACCCTGTAACATCAAAATCCTGCTTTTCCCTCAAGATCCTGCTCCTCTCTGTGCTGTTGCAATCTTGAAACCCGAATTTCTCTGCAGAAGGGATATTTTTTGACAGAGATTTCAACAGAGAGGTCTTCACACAACACATTAATCACCCAAAGGGCTGATTATATTTGCAGATTATTCTGCTCAGGCAGAAGTGGAATTTTTTTGGTTTTTTTTGTCTCAAGTCATATTTCTCCTTGGGCAGGAAAACCCTGGAGTTTATTTTTTAGTCTGATTAAATGCTTGAGTTGTTCTGTGCTCAGCCCTGGCCTTGCTTTCCCTCCCACCCCTCCCCATCCTCAGGCTCTTATTTGCATGTGGGTTTGCACATGGGCTTGCACACCTACCCCAGGGCTTGGAGGTCTCTCTCTGATTGAA
>VZTY01024050.1:19306-30988 GCA_013400935.1 Turnix velox | reverse complement strand
CATTGAGCAACCTGGTGTAGTGGGAGGTGCCCCTGCTCATGCTAGGAGGGTTGCAACTAGATGTTCTTGAAGGTCAGGACCAGGTTGCTCAATGTCTCATCCAGCCTGGCCTCACCACAATTGCTCTGGGCAACCTGTTTCAGTATCTCACCACCCTCAGAGCAAAGAACTTCTTCCTTCTCTCCAGCCTGAATCTCCTCTCTTCCAAACATCCATTCCTCCCAGCCCATCAGCCACTAAACTGCTCTGGGTTTTGTTGCCAATTCCAAATTAATTCATTACAGCCTGCTTCCCCTGCCTAAGAATAGCAAATAAAAATACTTCATTGATCCAAACATCAGGATTCCTCATTTCTTCACCCCTCAGTTGATTTATAACCTGCCTGGGTGTCTCATAGGCTTCTTTAGTTCCTGATGGTCCTCATGGCTTGGGGAAAGGGGCAGTAAAAGTCCGAGTGTGACATATACCCACATGAACTGCTCCCTATAGAAGGAAGAAGTTCTTTGCAAGGCTGACAGTGGGCTGAAAACAACCTTTTCTGCCTCTCATTGTGCCAAGCAGCTGCAAGAAAGAAATACCAGCAGGAAGGGAAAAATATTTGCAGTTATTTTCCCAGGCAGGCTGCCACGGCACAGCCCTGGCTGCGAGGTGGGGGGCTCAGTGGGCTGGGGGTTCCCACCAGCTCCCTCCAACCTGGGGTTTTGTCTATTTGCCAGGGGGGCAGGAGGTGGATATTTTTGGGACCTGGTGCCCAGGAGCCAGCCCTGCTGCTAGAACCTGGCCAGGGGAGAGTGGAAAGTGGCCTCCACTTTGCAATGCAGAAAGCAGCAGCCAAACTTTCAAACCACTTCCTCTGCCTCCTGACAATGCACAGAGGAATTTCCACAAATCCCAAGGCTGCCCCAACTTCCACTTCTAAACTTGGAAAAAAAGAAATACCAGGACATTCCTTTGTTGTTCCAGCTCTCTCCCTGTTTGATCTCGGGGTTTTGGGTTTTTTTTCTCCTCCAATTCAAGAATTCCAGTTTCCCTTGGAAAAAGAAGGCACAAACCAGTAACAAACAGGGCACTTGCTACTTAAATTTTTAACTAATGGGGGGTTTTTTGGTTTTTTTTTGAGTTGGATCAAAACCTGACACCACATCCTTGGCAGCAGCATGGCTTCATGTTCTTTAGGGTCCCTTCCAACCCAAACCCTTCTATGTTCCTGTGTCTGAACTGTGCCTTGTCCAGGGAGAAGAGAGCAATTGAGGCATTTGTGGTGCCTTCCTGCACCCTCCCCCACTTGAAAACTTCTCTCCCAGTGGGGCTGTCCCCTGTCCCACCATAGGGACACCCTCCTGCACCAGTGGCCATGTCACTGGTGGCTGTGACCAGCCGCCATGGAAGCTCCAGGCATCAGCAGAAGGAGCTGGGAACCAAGATGACCAAGTGATGCCACCCAGCAAAGGCAATGTGGAGGCAGAGGAGCAACCAGATGATGTGCTCATGCATGAGCAACATCCACATGGCTCCCATATTTGTCCCCTCCACTGTCCCTGGAGATTTTTTTTTGATGGGAAAATGCCATTTCCTTGAACTTCCCAAGAATGTGTCAGCATAAATCACAGCAGTGACACACAAGGCACTTTGAGCTGGTAAAGAGAAAAATCCAGTGAGTTTTTCCAGGCACTGAGGAGCAGATCTGGGGTCTCATCTGAGTAGAAAACACTTGCAGTGAGTCCAACCCAGAAGCCCTACAAGCAAAAATGACCCAAGCAGCCACCTCAGCACAAGGCAGCAGCAAAGCCAGGCTCTTGCCTCCAGCACGAGGAAGCATCTATTCTCCTGCCAGGAAGAGAGAGACACAGAACCTTGAACTTGAGGAGGAAGGAGCGGGTTCCTGTTGTTCCACTGGAGTAATTAATTGCATATGGATGGGGAGAGGCCAAAAGGGGAGACACATGCTGCTTGGGAAAGGCAGCACAGGGCTGGTGCTACTGGAGGAACAACCTCAGGGATGATTAGATTCCTCCACCTCCTGGACTGAGGCTCTGCCAAGGCTCCAGCTGAGCTGGTGGCCAAAACCCCATTGCCACAGTCCAAAACCCATGGGTTCTGGAGCTTCCAAACACTGGTCTTGAGCAGACACCAAGCAACCATGTCCTCAGCAGGCTGGAGGCCAAGGAGACCCTCAGAGAGATAGGCAGCAGCATCAAAGCAGGGTTGGGTATCATTAGTGAAAATTTCTTCTAGTGATACAGCAGAGCTGAAGCTCAGATCTCTGCCTCCAGTTTTTTTCTCTTTTTTTGGTGGTATCTTATCATCCAAGAGCTCATTAGGCAGGAATTCCTCACGCTGTTTATTTTTCCCCTTCCTCCACCATGCTCCCTGCAAGCTCAGCCCCTGCTCTCTTCTGAGCTGGTAATTGGGAGGGCTGAGCAAAGGCAGGGATGCACTCACCAGATGTTTTGGATTCTTGCCTTTCCCCCAAAAGCAGGATCCTGAGTGTTTTGATCATTGTGTCATCACAGCCCAGAGCTGCAGCAGCCCAGAAGATCCCTGGATACTGGCCGTGGAGATGCAGTCCCAGTCACTCTGAGCATCTCACCAGCCTGCACTCACCACCAGTGAAAGCAAAACCCTGGGATGGGCTTGCTGGGGTTGCAGAGCCCACAGTGGGATTGTTCCCCAGGGATGGATTTGGCTTCAGAGTCTGAAACCCCAACATGAAATCACAGAATGTCCCAGGGATTGGAAGGGACCTCAGAAGATCATCTAGTCCAATCCCCCTGCTGGAGCAGGAACACCCAGATCAGGTCCTACAGGAAGGTGCCCAGGTGGGATTTGAATGTCTCCAGAGAAGGAGACCCCAGAAGGAGCCACCCTCAGATAGAATCTCAGAGGGTCAGGGATTGGAAGGGACCAGGAGAGATCATCCAGTCCAACCCCCTCCCAGAGCAGGAACACCCAGATCAGGTCCCACATCAGGTGGGGTTTGAATGCCTCCAGAGAAGGAGACCCCACTCCCTCTATGGGCAGACCATTCCTGTTGCTCTACGACCCGAGAAAGCTTTTTATCCTATTTCTGTGGAAGCTCCCGTGTTCCAGCTTGCACCCACTGCCACAAGTCCTATCCTGGAGGTTATTGAGAAGAGCCTGGCTCCATCCTCCTGATCAAACCCTTACTTTTACACAACCTGCCTCCAAGGTGGACCAAGAGAATGTGTGGTCCCATAAATGCCCCAAAAAGCCACAAACCCATCACTGGGACACAGCCTGATCCCTATCCCCTCCCTGGCTTCACCTCACAACTAGCACAGCCAAGTCCATTGGCACCAGGGATTTGCATCCTCAGAGATGGACGTGGCTTAAGTTTCAAAAGCTGAAGAGACTGGCTTAGTTGTGGAGGTGTGGCAGATTTCATGTGACAACTTTCACCACCACAATAGTGGGTTTTTATTTTCTAGTTCAAAATCCATTTAAATTTCAGCCAAATAAAATGGTATCAACACCTGAAATCAGCTGAATTGCACTAGTTATGTTCAGATGGTGCATATTCACTTGGAAATAAGACCTTGTTTTTCACTACAGATGGAGCAAAATCCTTGGGACAGCATCAAGATGCTCTGCAGAAGGGATAGAATGAAATAAAAAGATATTTTGGCCATTTTGCCCAGCCCAAGGAGCAGTGGAGGGAACTGCTAGAGCAGGGAGATGGCTCCTGACCTTCTCTCCCAGTCAGAGCCCAGCAGCAAAAGCAGGAGAAAAATGAGAGGAAAAACCTTCACCACAGCAAACAGGATGACTCATGCCCACTCAATGGTCTTAATTCCTAATCTGGAATGGTAATTTTCTGATGAACCAGATTAAAGAAAAATATTTCTCCTTCTGCTGAGCCTGTGGGGACCCAGCAGCCAGCACCCAGGGCACAGGGCTCTGCTGGGGCTCTGTTCACTTTCATTGCATTAATAAACCCACCATAGAAACAGGACAAAATGATGAAAAACCTCTATTTTCAGGGAATAAGGGGCTTAAAATCTGTTTTGTTATATAAAAAGGTGACACTATAACTAACTTCAGTATGAGTGAGACAAAAACAAGGTAGGGAAACGGAGTACCTGGGTCTAAGGATGTGGCTTTGCACAGAACAACTTACCCTGACGAGAAGAATACACTTAATAAGGAACAGATCAAACCCAGAAATTACTCCATATAACACTCAGCCCTCATCTTGAGGAAGAGAAGGCTCAGGAGGGACCTCAGAGTAGGATCTCAATACCTGAAGGGTGTACAGAAAGGCTGGGGAAGGAATTTTGAATAGGGTGCAGGATGGCAGGACTAGGAGGAATAGATGCAAATTGGAAGAGGGGAGATTCAGGCTGGAAAGAAGAAAGAAGTTCTTTGCTGTGAGGGTGGTGAGACACTGGAAGAGGTTGCCCAGAGAGGCTGTGGATGCCCCCTCAATCCCTGGAGGGGTTTAAGGCCAGACTGGATGAGGCACTGAGCAACCTGGTGTAGAGGGAGGTGTCCCTGCCCATGGCAGGGGGGTTGGAACTAAATGATCTTGAAGGTCTCTTCCAACCCAAACCATCCTATGAATTCTGTGAGGTCAAGCAGAAAGACAGGAAGAATCCAATCCAGTTGAAGAGGAATGCCACTAAAAGCAGGAGAAAAGCAGCAGGTCAAGCCTTCTTTATGTTCCAAGAGAAATAAAAATAAACACAAAACCAGAGGTAAAACCCTTAGAGGTAGGTTTTTCCTTGTGCTGGGGCTTAATGGATGAATGTGGCCAAAAACTGGCTTTACCTCAGGGATGCACCCAGGAATATAGGATCAAGGACAAGGAAAAGAATGCAGAGACACGAATAATAAAAGAGAAAAATAAAATTAAAAACCCTCCTGTTCTGAAACCCCCTGTGAGTGCAGAGACTAACTAAATACACAAAATTAATGAAAAGGAGAACAGTAAGAGCAGCCTAAACACAGGGAATGGGGCAGTAAAACCAGGTGGGAAGGGGAAGCTGCCCCATCTGATTGCAGAGAGCAATTTAGTTCAATTAGCAGGGACACAAACAGAGAGCTCCTGCCCCAGAGAAGGCACCGTCTCCATAGAAAGCAACTTCCCTTAATTGCATCCGTCCTCCTCCAGCCCTCAAGGGGCTCTGATTTGGGCAAGATGGGCTTCAAAAACCCCTGGCTGGGGATCGCTGCTGTCCCCTGCCTCCACACACCTCCAGAAGAACACGGGCATCCTCCTGGGGGGATTTCTAAACTACGACGAGGAGGTCAGCAGCAGGCAGAGCCTTCCTCCTCCTCCTCCCTCTGGCTCTGCACAGATGAGGTCACCCCCAGCAGCATCGGAAGTTCAAGCCCATAAAGTGCTTCTTCCTCCCTTTTCCCAGCAGGAGGATTTGGGGCAATAGATCCTCATTGCCTGATAAAAGCTTCTCCATAAAAGCAACAACACAAGGGGAACCTAAGGACAAGGAGCACACGGCACCCTACACCTCCCTCTGACACCAGAGACCTGGCCAAGGGGCTACACCCTAAGGGCTTTGGGGATGGTTTCTCCCTTTGGAGATGCCCAGGGAGGGTATTAAATGCCCTCAGGAATTTTACTTTTACTCCAAAGTCAAACCAGGCAGAGATGAGGGTGTCCACACCAACTAGAAGAACCAAACACACCCAGCTCACCCCAAAACCCAAGTACAGCTCTCCATGTCCCACACCCCAGGAAAACCATTCCCTAGGAATGATACAGCAACACGATTCCTGTCCCTGCCCAAGCAGCAGCCCTTTCCTCAAGGGCAACAACAGCTTCAACCTCAGCTCCTGAGCAAAGAGACAACAGCAACAAACACGATTCCTGTCCCTGCGTTCCTGCACTTAACTCCATGCAGTCTGAAGGAAGGACTGGAGCCTGTCCTGGGACAAATGAGGAGCACACCCCACACCAACATGCAGGGCATTGAGCAACCTGGTGCAGTGGGAGATGTCCCTGACCATGGCAGTGGTGTTGGAACTAGATGATCTTTTAGGTCCCTTCCACCCTATGAAGGTGATCAAAGTCCATCTGCTGGGGCAGAGCTGGTTTTCACCCCCAGAAGCTCCCCAAATCAACAAAACCCACCTGCAGCTGGGGCTTTTGAGCATTCCCTCATTGGTGGCAGCTGGAGGTCATCAGTGACTTCAGCTGGAGGTCTGTGGGCAGAGGGGTTGGGTTGATGATGCAGTTGGGCACTTGCAGCACAGCTTGACCCTCACCCAGTCCCACCATCTCCTTGGTACCTGTGGACTCATCCACCCATCACCCCTTTGGCCTTGTGTCCATTGTTTGGCTGCAGTGACCCCAGTGCAGGAGCCATGTCTGTGGTCCCACCATGCCTGTGGTCACACCTTGCTGCTTCCCACCACATCCTCTCTCCCAGTGCCAGCAGGATGGCAGCCTCAGCTTCTCCATCCCCAGAGCCCCCCAACAGGAATGGCTGCTTTGGGGCCACTTGGGGTTGTTCAGCCTGGAGAAGAGAAGGCTCAGGGGAGACCTCAGAGTGACTTCTCAATACCTGAAGGGGGCTACAGAAAGGCTGGGGGAAGACTTGTCAATAGCATTCAGGATGACAGGACTAGGAGGGATGGATGCAAGGTGGAACAGGGGAGATTTAGGCTGGAGAGGAGAAAGAAGTTCTTCACTGTGAGGGTGGTGAGACACTGGAAGAGCTTGTCCAGAGAGGTTGTGGATGCCCCCTCAATCCCTGGAGGTGTTTAAGGCCAGGCTGGACAAGGCATTGAGCAACCTGGTGTAGTGGGAGGTGTCCCTGCCCATGGCAGGGGGGTTGGAACTAGATGATCTTAAAGGTCCCTTCCAACCCAAACCATTCTATGATGCCATTCGGGGGAGCCACGTGCCACAGCCCCCCCAGAGCAGCCACCACCTTGCTCCCATCCCAGGATCGGTTGTTTCCATCTCACACTGCAGTATGTTGGGAAAAATGCAGCACAGCAAGCCTAGGGCAGCCCCACAGCCAGCCTTGGGCACCCTCTCCCTACAGAAAATGAACCTGAGGGACAGTGGAGGAGCTGAGACCCCTTTAACGAGCCAGTACAACCCGTGTGTGTGTACAGGAACAGTGACAAGAGCCCAAAACCATTCAAATGATGCAAAGTTCATTAAGGCATCCCCAGAGAGGGGGCCAGATGCCTGATGGCCCCACACAGCCCTGCCTGCATCCCGGCCCCGCGGTACTTGACCATTGTCACACCTCAACCCCTTTTCTTTTCTTTTCTTTCCTTTCTTTTTTCTTTTTCTTTTCCCAGATCACTTGAAAGGTCCAGATTAGGCCATAATTAGACAAGCAGTTAAAGTGGCAGCTGGGCTGGGGCAGTGACCTCAGGGAGTTGGGGGGGAGGGTGGCAGGAAGCGGGGGCAGTGGGTGGGCTGGACTCCCACTGGGCTGTAAATGCTCCTTCTCCATCCCCCATCACCTCTTTGGTGCTTCATCTGCCCCAACAAACAGGTATTTNAGAAGGCTCAGGGGAGACCTCAGAGGAGCTTCTCAATCCCTGAAGGAGGCTACAAAAAGTCTGGGAAAGGACTTTTCAATAGAGCCCAGGATGGCAGGACTGGGAGTGATGGATGCAAATTGGAAGAGGAGAGATTTAGGCTGGAGAGAAGAAAGAAGTTCTTTGCTGTGAGGGTGGTGAGACACTGGAAGAGGTTGCCCAGAGAGGCTGTGGATGCCCCCTCAATCCCTGAAGATGTTTAAGGCCAGGCTGGATGAGGCACTGAGCAACCTGGTGTAGTGGGAGGTGTCCCTGCCCATGGCAGGAGGGGTGGAACTAGATGATCTTGAAGGTCCCTTCCAACCCAAACCATTCTATAATTCTGTGACAGCAGCTGAGTGATGTCCTGGCCTTGCTTGGAAGCTCTATCCCCCAGCTCCAACCCAGGGACTGCCACACCATCCCTTGTCCCCTGGTACGTGGCAGATGACCCACAGGTGCCCTGTGGTGTGGCCACATCCTCGTGGGGCTGTTGGTCTCCTCCACACTCCCCCATGGCCACCAGCAGGAGCTCTGGTGGTGGCAGATGTGGGACTGGAGGGTTTGATTTCTGGCAGGGGGTTGTTAAGGGCAGAGGAAGTGCCAGAAGGGATTTTGCCCTGGAGTTTAAAGCCACTCCAATTAGAGCCACTGAGCCTTTAATTACCCTGCTCCGGCCACTTCAGTTGGAGCAACAACACAAAACAAACATTAGACGTGGTTGAATTTGGGGTTTTCTCTCCAGGCACTGTGTGACTGGGATGATTTTCCCCACGAAGCCCCTCCTGCACCCCACAGGAGGCAGCAAAAGGATTTTTTTCTTTAGTAGCAAAAAGGTTTCTAGAAATCACTCCTGAATCTGGTGATTTTTACTGGCTTCTTGGAAACACAAGGGTGTGACAGCCAGAGCAAGGGGAGATTTGGGGGAAAAAGGTTTCTTTAAGTCTCCTCTGCAGTAGTTTTTATTCCTCAGATTAATCTGCTGCTGCTCAGGGATGCCAGGGACAATCAGCACCCCTGATTTCACTGGAGAGAGAGCTCCTGGGACAAGAGGCAGATCCAGCTCCTCCCCTTGGCAAAAGGCTGGGGTAGGGAGGTCTAAAGGGATGGATTTGGCCACTGCAGATGGTCACAGACCCATCACTTATTTGGGATGAAGCATCTGAGCTGCCATGGGTCCAAAATAATTATTCACCCTCCCCCAAAACACAACTTTTGGGTCTTCAGAGCTGACACCCCACCCCATTCCGGGCAGCACATCCCTCCCAGCATCCCCCTCCATGGGTGTCTGAGGAGAAGGGCTCAGCTGGAGGTGTGAGCAGAGGAGGATGGAGAGGAAGAGGAATGCCAAATATTCCACCCTTTCCCAGAACAGCAGCCAAATAAGGCCCAGGGAGTAAACACCAGCCCCATCTTCCAAGTTTGGGCAAACGAGGGTCAGAGTTCCCAAATGGCAGAGATTTTGCCTCGTGGGATAAACTCCATCCCTCCCCCAATGTGCACTTGTTGGGGTTTGAGCAGGGAAGATGCTGCCTGACCTCCCTGAGGAACACAGTCCTTAGCTCAGCCAAGAGCAGGAACAGAGCTTTGCACCAGAAGGGTATTTTATGCACATGGGAATAAAGGAAAACTCAACATGCCCCCCAAAAACATGGGATCACCATTTCCTGACCTCCCTTCTGAGGACAGGCTGAAGGAGTTGGGGTTGTTGAGCCTGGAGAAGAAAAGGCTCAGGAGGGACCTCAGAGTGGCTTCTCAATACCTGGAGGGAGCTACAGAAAGGCTGGGGGAGGACTTTTGAATAGGGTCCAGGATGGCAGGACTAGAAGGAACGGATGCAAATTGGAAGAGGGGAGATTTAGGCTGGAGAGAAGAAAGAAATTCTTTGCTGTGAGGGTGGTGAGACACTGGAAGATGTTTCCCAGAGAGGCTGTGGATGCCCCCTCAATCCCTGGAGGTGTTTAAGGCCAGGCTGGATGAGGCACTGAGCAACCTGGCGTGGTGGGAGGTGCCCCTGCCCATGGAACTAGATGATCTTGAAGGTCCCTTCCAACCCAAACCATTCTCCGACCTGTGCCAGCACCAAAGACTGTCTGAGGGTTAGAGTCAGGGTTTGTCTTAGTGAAGACAAACCCCAGAGATTTTTGCCACTCCCTCTGCTGAAAAGCACTGAAATTCCCCCAGATCCCCTGCGTTTGTAATCACTGCCCAGGTTTAATCAAGCATGGAGGCTGAATTAAACACAGCTCCGCAGGAGAATTTGCTACATAAGTGACATTTATTAATGTTCTGCTATATTTACAGTTTCAACATAGTAAAACTCCAAAGTGAATTAACCACTTGGCAGCAAGCACAGGAGTGCACATTCCATCTACACTGGTAACGCGGCGGCGTCTCTCTACAATCTGCTAACACAAATTATAAAAGCAAGAACTGCAGGGATGTTTGTTAGGAATTGTCTCGAAAGCCAAAGGGAAAAAAAAAATAAAACAAAACAAAAAATAAAAAGGCCTTTTGTTTTGCAAGGTAATTATTTTTTTTTTTTCATACAAATTTGCAACACTACTGATGTGCAAGGTGAGAGTCCAAAAAGTAGGGAGGATGAAAGGAAAAATGGTGCTACGACATGGAGAATTGAGACTATTAAAAAGAAAAAAATAAACCCTAATATTTGTGCCACCCTCAAAGTCATCCTCTCTCCCTGTTACACCTCAGGATCTCAGTTTTCCTTTCAGGCAATGGTTGGACACAGCAGGAGGGGGGGCAACCAGGGCAATGCCATGAGAGCATCTTGACTCCCAAAGCATTATCCATCCATCCATCCATCCATCCATCCATCCATCCATCCATCCATCCATCCATCCATCATCCCCACTCTCACTGCATCCATCCCACTCTCCCTCCACCCATCCTGACTCTGGAGGGGGACACAAGAAGTGTCACCACTCTGGTCCCAGGGCCAGGACCCATTTTCCCCCACAGCACTAATTAGGGCAGCGCCATTAGCAGGGCACGGACTGGACTGCAAGAGCTTTGTCAAACATAAGCCACTAATGATTCAATGCTTACAGAGGTCTGCCTTAATTATTAAAATTGTACACCTAGAAACAAATAAGAAAGAAATACTTCTCCTTTTTTTGTTGGTTTGTTGTTGTTTTGTTGTTTTCATTTTTCCCAACAGTACTTTTATTTTCATTTCTTTTAAAGCAGGTGACTATTTTATTTCTTTGTTTGTTTGTTTGTTTGTTGTTTTATTTCTCTTCTGCTCAAGAGCCTGGATTCACTTCCTGCAGGTGTCCTGGTGCTGCTGGAGGCAGGATTTGCTCAGGCAGGAAGATGTTTGCCAGGGAACATCTGTGGGAGAAGGATATTGGAACTATAGTCAGCTGCTTGGGTGGGATTAGAGAAGGATGAAGCTCACAGGATGTCAAAAGGCTGATGAGGGACCTCAGCACACAGGGACCTGACTCCAGGACTGCAGAAGGTGCCCTAAAATTAGTGAGAGTTTGGCTGAAGAGTTAAAATTCCTCAGGGGAAAGGGGACACCACAAGCATCACAATATCCAGGTGTATGAAAATAAGCTGCATTTGCACTGAGTGGAGAAAATTCAACTCTTGTTTTTAGCTGCTTCTTCCTCCCAGGATAATTAGGAGGTTTTTATCTTTATCTTGCACCCACTGCTCTTGCTCTGACACAATCTTGTGACTGGATTCACTTCCACCAGTTATTATTTGCTGCTTTGTACTAATTCCTCCTCTCCTCCTCATTTTCTAAGAAGCATCTCCGCTCTACAATGGAAATGCTCATTCATAATGTTCTTTTCATTAAGCCAAACACAGAAAATTTAATCTTAACAACAATAACACGCTGAAAATCCATGCCTTTTGTGGTTTTTCTCTGTTCAGAATTTAGGATTAAAGATTTTTTTTTTTTTTTCAGGGGAAGCATCACAATTGTAATATTTAGGAATTATATGGGGGAATTTATCTCACTTTATCTGAAATATTTCCAAAAACTATGTAACATTTCCAAAAACTATATATTTCAAAAACCTATATAATATTTCCAAAAACTATGTAACATTTCCAAAAACTATATATTTCCAAAAACTATATAATATTTCCAAAAACTATGTAACATTTCCAAAAACTATATATTTC
>VZTY01024050.1:7566-18975 GCA_013400935.1 Turnix velox | reverse complement strand
ATCCCAGGCTCTGGGAAAGCCCGTGCAGCAAAACATGGCTCCTTAATAAATGAAACATGAAGTTTCAGCAAAGCAGCAAAACCAAAGCCCAAGTGTTGAGTGAGAACAAAGTGCAGGTGATGGAGCTGCTGGGTAAAGGCTCTCACTACGTGACCAAACAACCAGGGGGAAATCAACCCTCCGGGTGACTCAGCAGGAACAGGAGAGGATATTACAAATCCTGGAGGAGGCCATAAACCATAACTCTGTTAAACAGAACTGAAACACTTAAATAAATTGACTGAACTATTTTTACACACTATCACCAGTGGAAAAGTCAAGCTGGAAAACAAGGCACAATGCCTGTTCTGTGCAGCAGCTCCTCTCCACAGAGGAGAAACCAAGCAGAACCTGACGCAACGTGTAGCTCCTAATGAAAGGAATTTGAAAAAATCAAAACCAAGGGTTTCAAATCTATGATGATTTAACCCCCCCTCCCCAATTTGGAGCTGTGTCCCAGCTGCAATCACCTCAGTCCTGGCCTGGGGAAATGTGGTGTTGGGATGATGTTTCTGAAGGGAGCATCGTGTTGCAGCCGCCAGCTGGGAGAGACCTATTAGAGGATTTCCTTCCCCTCGGGGAGGGACAGTTAATGCAAGGCCATTATCTGCTGGAAGCAGGAAATGATCCTGGAAGGCTTCAGCTGCTTAAGCTCCTTCTTTAAAGTCCCATTAAGGCAGTAGAAACATTAAGGTTTGGACTTAAAACAAAAAGACTTCTTGGGCATTAATGCTTTTTGCAAGATGCTCAGGCAGGACAGTGTGCTCAGCTACAGGGGAGATGTTTCCGATGAGCAAAGGGTTTCATTTCTTCAGGAATGTGGCAAAAGCTTCACACAGCCAGCAAAATTCAGAGCAACTGCTCCTCCTGGGACAGGAGCCAAAGACACTGGTACAAACTTCTAACATTTTGTGACCTTTACTCGTGTTTAGGAAACACCATGTGCTACTTATTCATAAAGAACACACCTGCCAAGCACAACACGATCCCAAGGGGCAAAGATTGAGTTGTAGCAATTCAAGCCATGCAATCTAACAAATATCCAGTTCCTCAAAGTAAAAGCTGAGGAAGAAACATCAAGGATCCCTCTGCTCCCCCCCTCACCAGGTCAGTCTGGGCTCTGTGGAAACAGGAGCTGCATGTGGGGTACCAAAAACCAACTGTTTCTGCTGCCTTGTATTCTAAAAACACTCAAGCAAAGAAAACTCTGACCTAAGAGAGTCACTAAATAGTTAGAAATATATTCAGAAAAGCAGAAAGTTTACCTTTAGTAAATAAAAAGGACTCTGGTTCTGGGCAGAGTGGAAAAGGTATCTGGCATCTTCCTAACCTTTGCATAATTAATAAATCCTCTGAGAAACAGCAGAAAACCTGGATGGAACAAAGAGAGGTGTCCAGTTAGGGCAGGTTTTACTCCTTCAACTGAAAAAGGAGCAGTTTAACTCAGCAATCCTAGTGTGGAGGGAACCAAGTCCCTGGGATGCACAAATAACACATTAAATTAACAAGATATTAATGAAGATATTTTTTGGTATCAGTAACAACTAACTTTTTGATTTAATGCAATTTCAAAACCAAACTTTCCTTAGCCAGTCACAAAACTTCTGCCTCCAAATGGGATCCAGTTACTGTGAATGGAGGAGAAAAAAAGAAAAAAAAAAACAAACCCAAAACCAAACCACCCAACCCAATCCTCTATTTAAGATCCAGGAGCAACATCAGGTACTGTGAAGACAACATCTGTTTTCTTCTTTACTCCTCCTGGGTGATACACAGGGTGCTGCCACCAAGAAATGACAACAAAAGGACAGTGTTTATGTGTACCTTTAAAATCTAGAAGGGATTCAGGAAGAGGAGTGCTCTGAAGGGTACATTTCAGTGTGACTTCTATGTACACAGAGTTTAACAGCCACTAAAGCTGTCTCACAAAGCCCCCCCTACACTTCACTGAGGTTTAATCACTCATCCCTTCCCTCCCCCTGAGCAAACACTCACCTAGTACAAGGAAGACCCACCAAAGCCAGTACTGGCCATCGAAGTAACCAGGGAAATAGGTGGAGAACTGGAAAAAACAAAACAAACAATCCCACACACACACAAAAAAAAGTTAGACACCAGGTCAGCTTCTGAACCTCATCTACTCTCAGCAATTGCACACAGAATGCAAAAAGATATAATTTTGAAAAATTTGTTCTATTGAAGTTTAAGAATCAAATTAATGTAAGCTTACTATCAAAGTTGCCACGAAATCCACAATTAAGGTCACCTATTTCACTATCACACCTTGTAATCCAGCAAACAGTTAACACCACAGTCACAAGCTGACCTGCAAAATCTTAACCTTCTACAGAAAGATGACCAGCTGCTGTGTTTAAAAATGACAGCTCCTACTCCAAAGAGCTCAGCTATGAAGTAACAGCCTCAACTTTAACACTTTCTACTTCTATTTGTACACAACTAATGGGGTTTTTTGCACAAAATTCAGAATGCAGCCCAAGATATCTGCGTGCCATTTTCACAGACACCTTCTTTCCATGAACTCCAAATAAAGCTTTGCTGATAATTTCTCCAAAACTCAGTATGACTTTTTTGGCTCATTCTTTCCAGTTCAGCACATCTATAACTTCCTTTCTGGAAAGGTTTCTCTTTCTTCTGCTCCAAGCTTTAAAAATCCTCTCCATCAGCCTCACCTGCTCCTGCAGGCAAGAGCACAGCAGGGACATCCAGGCTCCCCTAACACAAACCAGTTCTCATCTGTCACCTCCTTCCTCTCCCTGGGGCATCTGGTGGAGGGGAGCCCAGGGGATGTTTGAGCTGAGTTTATATGGAAATAAAACAAAGCAGAGAAGCCCGTTTCCTGCTGCTCCCCCCGCTGCGTGTGCCGCAGGCATGTCACAGCAGAGGGCACCAGAGGGCTTCTCCCAGCCCTGCCAAAGCGGTGGCTGCTGCTTCCTCCTCCAGAGAAAAGCAAATCTCTCAACTCCTAACTTTGGAGGTCCCTGGTTCCCTCTTCTCATCACTCATACTCACCATTATCCGATATTTTAGAGGTTTTGTTTTTTTTCTAAGGACACCTAAGGCACATCCCACTGGTGAGAACACCCCTGTGCTGATGGCAGAGCTCGCTTAGTCTGAACACGAGGATTTATATTATCCCACATTTTAGAGGTTGGGTTTTTTTTTTTTCTGAGGACACCTGAGGCACATCCCACTGGAGAGAACACCTCTGTGCTGATGGCAGAGCTGGCTTCATCTGGACACCAGGATTTATCTTATCCCAAATTTTAGAGGTTTATCTTAATTCTGAGGACACCTAAAGCACATCCCACTGGAGAGCATACTCTGTGCTGATGCAGAGCTTGCTTTGTCTGAACACAAGGATTTATATTATCCCACACTTTAGAGGTTTATCTTTTTTCTGAGGAGACCTAAAGCACATCCCACTGGAGAGCATACTCTGTGCTGATGGCAGAGCTTGCTTTGTCTGGACACAAGGATTTATACAAACCAGATCCTCACTAGTGCTAAACATACACACTTTGATCTAACAGTAGATCTCTTGGAGAACACCTTACTTGGGTGTGCAATCTTTATTCTCTTTCATTATAATAATAAACCCACCATAATAATGAGTAACTTTTCCACAATAATGAAAAAGTTCTGTTCTCAGGGAATAAGGGACTCAAAATGTTTTTTATATAAGAAGGTAACACTATAGTTAACTTCAGTATGAGTGAGATAAAAACAAAGCAGGGAAAAGGAGTACCAGGGTCTAGGGACATGGCTTTGCACTGAACAACTTACCCTGACAATAAGGATCCACTTAATAAGGGACAGACCAAACCCAGAGATGGCCCCATATCGCCCTGCAGCTGAAGTGGTCAGGCAGAAAGACAGGAAGAATCCAATCCAGTTGAAGAGGAATGCCACTAAAAGGAAGAGAAAAGCAGCATGTCAAGCCCTCTTTATGTTCCAAGGGAAAAAAAACAAAAAACAAAAAACATGTGTACTTACTGAAGAAGGTGAGCATGAAGATGCCATCATTTCCTATCCTCAGCTGGTCGGTGTCATCAAAATCATCCCGTGTCACAAAGTCATCCTCCTGCACATCAAAGAGAGGAAAGATGGGGGTGGATTTCAGCCATTCCAGCCCATACAGCAATCCCAGCTCCACATCTACCTCTTCAAAAAAGGGCCAGCAAATAGTCTTACCATCATAAAGCAGCATACAACAGAGGGATATGAAATGTTTCATCTACATTTAAGGAAAGCCTCCCCAACTGGGGCAGGAGGGAATCCTAAATCTCAAAAGGCTTCAAAATTAAGCAGGAGAAATTGCTGCTTCTCATCCTGAGATAATGCAGGGCATGAAATAGTCAGAGGCAGTGACAACTCACATGCCCCTCTGCCAGCTGGGCCAAACTCATCTGGATAGCACATGTTGGCATTACTGAGATGTCTGACATCATCACAGCCACGAAGAGGAAAAGCAACACCAAGAATAAGATCAGCCACAGAACTCTTTGGAGTGTGTAATATTACCAATCCAGAACGATGAGGAAAATAAAGCCATAGTCATGATACTTGATGGGTAGGAGTTAAAATCAGAAATTGCCCAGAAGAAAGGGGAAGGAGAGAGGGAGGAGCCAGGCAGCAGCACTCACCCTGCCAGGAACCAAGGGGATTGTAGCCTCAGCCTTTGTTCTCTCTGCCTCATCATAACTAGGCAGTGTCGTGGCCACGTTGTAAGATGGAGGCTTAGGAAAGCCTGACTCATCCTTGTAGTCAAAATAAGCTGCAAAAAAAAAAAAAAAAAAAATTATAGAGCAGGTAAGTTTACAGTCCCTTAACAACACTGTGTTGGGAATGAGGAGTGTTTCAAACTACCCCAAAAGATCCCACTATCCCAGATGAATCCTGCCTCCCATTCCCTCCCCATCATCCAGCCTCCCACCATCTCAAAGCAGAAAGACAAAAACATGGGAGCACCTTATCTAACAGAAGGCAACACCTTAACACGCCTGTCTGTACTTATTTTTACACCAATGATACATCCTGTGTCTCTCCTGACTACAATAAACAGCAGGAGTCATGTTTTCAAACCCAAGTGGTTTGGGTGAGTCAAAAAAGGATCACTGCACATCTCAGGCCACTGGTGCCCCATTTTTCCACAGAGACTCAAACTGTTTCCTGATGGAGGGGAAAGAGACTGGAACAGCAAACAAACACAGCACTTCTGAGCCCCAGCCACTAAGAAACCAGAACTAATGGGACATCTTTGGGTCAAAGTGCCAAGGCAGCTCCACAGGCTCCTTAAGACCAAGTCCTTAGTTACTGAGAACAGCAGAAAGATGAATTCCTTAATCCCTTTTAAATAACAAGTCCCTTTTGGAAGGAGCACAGCATCATCCAAATGCCAGATAATGGGAGGAGAACCACAAATGCTAGCAGCAGTTTGATTTTTAACTGTCTTCAATCTATCCATATGGTGTGAAATGCAAGCTGAATACCACTTGATGGGATGACATCAGACAAACACAGCCAAAAATGCATCTTCTAAGCCACAAGAAAGTGTCTCTCTGGATCAATTCTGGTCCATCACAGCCTCAGTGAGGATGCTGCAGGGCCAGCCTTCAGTAAGGAGAACAATTAAGCAAAACCAAGAGAGCAAACCTCACTTTTTCTTCTCAGTTACTCACCTGTGCTGTCGGCAGAGATGCTGCTGTAGGGTGGAGGGGCATCATTCAGCACAGCAGCAGTCTCACCTGGCTCCTCTTCATTCTGCAGCTGAACACAGGAGAGAGGTTAAGAGGCTTTCTTGGCTTCTGCCAAACCACCCCTGCAGCTTTAACTGCACACAAAAGATTCTTCTGGAAGCAGGTTGTTCTACAACACCGTGGGACACTGAAGCAGCTGCTCAGCTTCCCTCCAAAGGGGAAGGATGGATATGCCATCAGCTTTAATGAGTTCCTAAGTCATACCCCCACACACCTGGATTTTTCCATTTCCCTGGTGCCTCCTCAGGTTCCTCAGCTCACAGTTTGGGAGCTGCACTCACATCTGTTTCAGCTGCAGAAACAGCAGGAGATATCCAGCAAAAGCCTCCATCACTGCCTGGGGCTTTGCTATGGAAAGGGTTTCTCATGGATACATTTCATAATGACACATATAAGTACGAAGCTTCCCATTTCCCTTCAACCTTTCTCACTGTATTATTGAAGAGGAGAGAGTTTATTTTGGGCACTGTGCTTCCCACAGGCCCTATATAGAAACAACCTCATGGTTTATCAAACTCAGAGTGTTACTGGCATGACACAGGTACATGAACATGGGCTTTGATCAGAGACGTGACATCACCAGGCCAGAAGCATTCAAAGCAGAACACACCACAAAGGAATCTGCAATCCACTTTTGAAGCTGGGTTCCTCAGCTTTTCAAAAAGAGCACCTTGGGACTGAACCACCTGCCTGGTCAGAGAGGTGCTACCCTCTGTCACAATCCTTAACATCTGCCTGGACACCTCCTGCACAGCCCTGCCCATGGCACAAGAGGGACAGCCCAACGGATAACCCAAGAAAATGCTGAGTCAGGCAAGCTGATTCAATCTCTCCAGCTCTGCAGGCCATGAATCTTCAGACAATGCTCTACCATGCTTATGCAGTCCATCCATAAAAATTCAGTACTTCCCCCTTTATTTTCTTCCACCTACAGGACTGAGTCTACCAGGGAAGGAGGAAAGTCTCTGATAGACCAGCTCCACCATGTTTATGTAGTCCACCCATTAAAATTCAATACTTCTCTTTTTATTCTCTTCCACCTGCATAGGACTGAGTCTATCAGGGAAGGAGGAAAGGCTCTGATAGACCAGCTCCACCATGTTTATGTAGTCCACCCATTAAAATTCAATACTTCTCTTTTTATTCTCTTCCACCTGCATAGGACTGAGTCTATCAGGGAAGGAGGAAAGGCTCTGACAGACCAGCTCCACAAAGCTTATGTGGTCCATCCACTAAAATTCAACACTTCTCCCTATATTTTCCTCTACCTACATAGGATCGAGTCTATCAGGGAAGGAGGAAAGGCTCTGACAGACCAGCTCCACAAAGCTTATGTGGTCCATCCACTAAAATTCAACACTTCTCCCTATATTTTCCTCTACCTACATAGGATCTGAGTCTATCAGGGAAGGAGGAAAAGCTCTGACAGACCAGCTCCACCTTGCTTATGTAGTCCACCCATTAAAATTCAATACTTCTCTATTTTCTTCCACCTGCATAGGACTGAGTCTATCAGAGAAGGAGAAAAGGCTCTGATAGACCAGTTCCACCATGCTTATGCAGTCCATCCATTAAAATTCAATACTTCTCCCTTTATTTTCTTCTACCTACACAGGATTAAGTCTATCAGGGATAGAGGAAAGGCTCTGACAGACCAGGGATGGTCCTTGAGTACCACCTGCCCTACACCTCCTGCAATGCATGTTCTTACAACTGCTTCATGTGTGAGAAGGCAACTGCTGGCTTCAAACCATCACCATTCAGGTGATGTCAGGAAAAACACTAATGACTTCCCAAAGCTGAGTTCGGGGCAGTAGAAGGTACACAGCTATAGAAAACAGATTTTTCTGCTAATGGACAAGGTACACAAATGCCTTCCAGCCTTTTTAACGATTCCAGGCATCTAAAATTCAACTAAGTGCTTATTAGCAAAGCAGTTGGGGTTCATGTGACAGGAAGAATGAGTCATCCTTGGCCTGGCATGGCCCAGCAGGGCTGTACCACACTCCCAGCACGGCCCAGACAGTGGCGGCAGCAGCAGGGACAGGCGGTGAGGAAGAGGAAGGCTGTGCTGATCGAGGACACACAGTGACAAAGAGGATGGCAATTCTCACCCCAAGCCACTGCTGAGAATCTTCAGGACCTGCTGAGAGTGGTGTTTTTCTGCAGCTCGTTTTGCTGATGCTGTAGCATGCTCTTCCTTCGAGTCACCAAAGGATTTTAGCTTTTAAAGCAGGATCCCTGTGTTTGGAGCATTGGAAAAATAGAGTGCTCCCAGCAAGGCACACATCTGCCACACCAACAAAAGCTGGCTGCCAGAGTAGAATAAATCCTTAGGACTTGCTTTTTTTTTCCTCCAAAAAACTCCCTCAGAATCTTGGCACTGAGCAAGACACAGCCTCATCTACTTCCCCCTGCTTGGGACATATCAAGAGGAAATACAGCACAGCAGCACTGAAGTTCAAAACTTACAGAGTATTTTGAAAAGCTTCGAGGTGAACTTTGAAAAAAAGCATTTCCAGTAAATTTCCAACTTTGCTAAACTTAACACTAGGGCTGCTGACAGAGTTTTGGGTATTTTCTTCCCCCCCCCCGCCTCAAGTTCTTGGGCCATGCATAAACACTCTCCCTATTACACATCAGCATTGCTAGAAGCTTCACCTCAGCCACATCTCAGCAGCAATAGATTAACTCAACCCCATCTCATCAAGGTCTTCTGCATTTCAGTTTGTACTCCCCGTGCTGGCAAGTGAGGTAGAACTGCACAGAAATCTCCCAGGAACTCTAGAATGACGATAATCCCCATCAGATCTCATTTGTGTTGTTACTATGGTTTCCCTGAGATTTCATAAAGGCAGATACTCAGGCTAACGACAGAGAGAGAGAATCAATTTACTTCTTTTAAAGGTGATAGGATTGATTTTCTTTTCCCAGAGCAGTGAAATCATAACCTTTGCAAAAAAAAATAAATTAAAAAAAGCAAAACCAAAAAGTTAAATAACTAAAAATGCATATAGCTACTAAATTTGAGAGTACTCTGGCAAGGGAAAGCCTGCCCACAAAAAGGTTACAGTGGAACACCCATCACTTATCTCCTTCCATCCCTCTGGCCCTTTCCAAGCAAAGGAAAATGCTGCCAGCTCTGGAGAAGAGAATTATTTGTATTGACTTCTGCTTCATTTTAAACCTACTCTGATTTGAAATGCTGACTTTTTGCCAGTGCTGCTACAGATTCCTATAACTTAATATCAGCTTATTAATCAGCAGGATTAATGGTAAGCTGTTAGAGGAGTCGACCCACGAGCAACAGCCCTCTCCTTGATGAGCAAATAACTGTTTTCTCCTGTAGGGACTTCCAGCTACTCCCTCATTTTAATAAAGGACTGAAAAACATACCTCCACTTCCCTCCCAAAAAAATGATTCTTTTTTTCCCTAGCTCCTTGCCCCACAGTGAGCACAGAGCAGTGCTCAGGCAGCAGGACACAGGGGGAAGAAGCAAAAATCAGTGAGAGCATCCCCCTCAAGGGCATATTTCCAACTACCCTCCCTGTTACCAAGGTAAAAACATCAATCAAAATGGTTTTGTGTCCCTCAAAAATACAACCTCTGCTCTTGAGGATGATGATCTTCACTGACAATGTGGAAATACATCTGGGAAACATGGTGATCTCACTCCCTCACCTCTACTCCAGCAAGGAATTATACTGGTGTGGCAGGAAGGTAAACAAGCACTGGGCCCAGCATTAATCTGTGAACAGACTGTCCTTAGGTTTGTGTGTTTGAACCTTCATACAGAAAGTTTAAATCTTAAAATACCTGTAGCTAAACTTCAAACTCTTCATGTAAGGCATTACCCTAATACTCAGAATCACATTAACCTTTTCTCTAGGCATTAAGACATGACAGAAAGATGAGCTACAGAGCACCTCCAAATTTCAGTGATGCCAGAAAAAAATCACCAGAAGCTTTTAACGAGTGGAACAGGAAGAAATAGCACTAAAAATGGTATTTAACACACCCACTATTCTCCAAGTGGGTTTATATTACTCATATAAATGACATATATTTCCAAATGCTCCAAGGAAAAGCCATGCCTCGTAAATAAACCCATGAAAAGCCTGGCTGTTCTTTCCAGAGTGGGCCCAGTTTCTATTCTAAGGACAAAACACAGTTCTGCCACTGCACCCCCAACCCAGCAGTTATGCTCAGAAGCTTTAAGCCAACTAATCCTAAAACATCCCTCTGTACCTTTTCCTAAGGCAGGTCTGAACGACAACAGCCTCCCAGAAGCCCTTTTTGGGACCCAGCAGCACCCAGTGCAATGGTTCTTCCTCCCACATCTCCCCTTCCCACCTCCACAAGCAGAGTGGGGACAAAAGTGTCTGCCCCTGTCCCTCTGCTGAGGGAGGAGAAGCTGAGCTCTGAAGTTGTGGCTTTATTTCTCAGGGAGCTGCATCTCCTCAGTCTCTCACACCAGGCTGCCACATCACATGGTTCTTTATCAGATTATCTAACACCCCAACAAAGCACAAGGGCTAGAAAGTTAGCTTTGGAAAATCCATTGTGTGCCATCACATACCCCTTTAACACCAGAGACTGAGCTTGCAAAACCCCAAACCTCCCATCTGCAGGAGGAGAACAGGGAAGAAAGTGAAAAAAGGTTTCAAACTCAGTTATCAACTTATCTCCCATTGTCCTCACTAAGTATCACCCTGTTTCCTGAAAATACACAAATTCAGGGGATGCTACAAGTATTTTACAGGTTCATAAGGTGCCCAGACCTCACCAGGGCTGCTGTAACAATCAGATCGATGTGCCACAGCAACTCCCACTCCTGGCTGCACAGCAATGCCTGATTACATGACACACTCCACTCACCCATTACCCATCTCCACACCCTATTAAAAAAAAACCACCAAGTTTTAAAATCCTCAGTTCTCCTCCACTGCCCCCTAACCCAGTAATTTCAATATTAAAAGAGCTTGTTCTGAATTTCTATCTCTCCTTATTTTCAGTAAGGTATAAAAGTTACCAAGTCACTCAAAATCCCTCTTGGCTGAGAGATGTTTGTTAGTTGCACATTCATGTACAGTTTTCTAAATATTTCAGTGTTAAAAAAAGACACAGTCCTTGCTATAGAGACTGTTCCACCCTCTCAACTCTTCCAAACACCAGCTCTGTATCTGCAGTTTCACAGCCTGTGTGCATTTTTGGAGCGACAGAAGCACGAGGTGCTAGCTCAGCAGTAACAGCCCAGATACCAGGTTTCTGTCAGAGGGCAAGGGAAAAAGCAGCAATTTCTAAGCAGCTGCACAGAAGGAAATGCATTTAAAGGTGAATTTCTAATTCCATACTCCAGCTACAGCAGTTGTTTCATGGGGCCTCTGTTACCTGTTTGCCTTTGGCAGTACCAATCCTGTGGGCACAGCCTGTCTCTGCCTGTGGACTTGAGCAGGATCTGGCAGGACACAGCTTTCTGCTCTTCCCTATCAGGAGAACCAGGAGGTGGCTGATGGCACAGGTAAGGAATCACTAAAGAGTCACAGAATGGTTTGGGTCGGAAGGAACCTTCAAGATCATCTAGTTCCAACC
>VZTY01024043.1:0-13780 GCA_013400935.1 Turnix velox | reverse complement strand
GGGGGCTGGGTTGGTGGGTGGGGAAGGGGTCAGTTTGGGCTGGGGAAGGGTGTGAAAGTCGAGGATCAAAGGGTCAATTAGGCGGGAAGGGATGGACTGGGGGGTCCCATGAGAACATCCTCAATGCTCAGGGAGCCCCAGCCCATGGAGACTGCCAACCCTGGAGACAATCCCCAAAGCCTGTGTGGCACTGCCTAACCCCTCTCTCCCTCTCCAGACGGTGACGGTGCCGGAGAGCGATGTCCACCAGCAGAACCCCCCTAAGTTTGACAAGATTGAGGACATGGCCATGCTGACCTTCCTGCACGAGCCTGCTGTCCTCTACAACCTGAAGGAGCGCTACGCTGCCTGGATGATCTATGTCAGCCTTTCCTTCTGCCCCTGGGGCATATGGGGGCGAGGGGTGAAAGACAGAGAACCCTCCCAAAAGCTCCCTAGAATGACGAAGCTTCTTCTGGGGGGCCATGGGGCACCTGCAACATGAGGTGGCTTCGTCAAGGGCCTTGGGGACACCTAGAACATGGTGGTCCTTCTGCAGGTCACCTTGAGCCACCCTTGCCCCAAGATCCTTGGACCTTTTTGGGTCACTCGGACTCAATATGTCCCATCGTGGTGGCTACCCTCACTCAGTAGGTCCCATTCCTGGGCCCCTTGGTGTCACTCACATTCAAGATGTCCAACCTCAAGACCCCCTTGGGCCACTCAAATCCAGGATGACTTCCTTGGGCCACTCAGACTGGAGCTGTCCCCTCCCAGTAGGAGTAGTAGTATCTGACCTTTCCTTCTCCTTTCTCCAGACTTACTCGGGGCTTTTTTGTGTCACTGTCAACCCCTACAAGTGGTTGCCTGTCTATGATGCTGAAGTGGTGGCAGCCTACCGAGGCAAGAAGAGGAGTGAAGCTCCTCCCCACATCTTCTCCATCTCTGACAATGCCTACCAGAACATGCTGACAGGTGAGGAACCTGCCCCAGTCCTGCAAAAAATGGATCTTGGCCTAGAAATGGTCCTCAGGAGAGAGGGTGGAGAACCTCAAGATGCCAGACAGCTCCTTGAGCATCAACACACCCCAGCTATACCCAAAACATCTCCCCTAACTTTGTCCCACCAACACAGTGCAAACCTAAGATGGTGGAAAACCCCAATGAGACCCCAACCATCTCCCCCCAGCTTAATCCCATCTTCTTTCCTCCTTCCAGACCGCGAGAACCAGTCAATCCTCATCACGTAAGTCCCTGCCCCCAGACTTGCCCCATAGCAATTGGATTGGAATGGAGAAGCCACTGTGGTGTTCTCCACCATCTCCCCACTCCATGCTGTCCCCCAGGGGAGAATCCGGGGCGGGGAAGACGGTCAACACCAAGAGGGTCATCCAGTATTTTGCCAGCATTGCTGCCATTGGAGACCGCAAAAAGGAGGCAACCAATAGTAGCAAGGTGGGGACTTCAGGCCACAACCCCTCCATCACATCTCACCCCCATGATGGTGTCCACCATCCGCATCTTGATCCGCTGTCTCTGCCTTACCAGGGCACCCTAGAGGACCAAATCATCCAGGCCAACCCTGCCTTGGAGGCATTTGGCAATGCCAAAACTGTCCGCAATGACAACTCATCTCGATTTGTAAGTGGGAGCCATGGGGTGGGACCTCTGAGGCAGGATCTACAGGAGCTCCAGCTCCTGTCATTGCTCTCTTCAGGGAAAGTTCATCCGTATCCATTTTGGGGCCACTGGGAAGTTGGCGTCAGCAGACATTGAGACCTGTGAGTGGTTGAGTGCCCTGGGAGAGGATGTTGTCTGTCTTCCACCATCCCTCTACTCCTCCCACCATCCACCTGTCTCCATTTCCTCATTTCACCATCCATCTGACCATCTCCATCTCTTGCACCCTCCACCTCCTTATGTCTCCATCTTCTCATGTTTTCACCTGTCTCCACATTGCTCTGACCATCTGACCTTCCATCTGCATCTCTTCTTATCTCCATCCATCTCTCCATCTCCTCTTCCCATCATCCATCTCCCTCTGTTCCCCTTCCCAACCTCCTTCCCCTCGATTTTTTCTCCACCCCCCAGACCTCCTGGAGAAGTCTCGTGTCATCTTCCAGCTCAAGGCTGAGAGGAACTACCATATCTTCTACCAGATACTCTCCAACAAGAAGCCAGAGCTTCTGGGTGAGTGTGGTTATTCTTACCCTTGGCCAGACCTTCTTGGGGCCACCAAGGACAATTTGGGACCCTGTTGGTGACCCTCAACTCTTTGTCTTTGTCCTTGGGCCATCGTGGAGCAGAGATGCTCCTCATCACCACGAACCCCTATGACTACAGCTATGTCTCTCAAGGAGAGGTGACTGTGGCCTCCATTGATGATGCTGAGGAGCTGTTGGCTACCGATGTAAGCTGGGGGGTGGGTGGGGAGACACATGTCCTATTCCTGAGGAGAAGGGGAGGCAGCTGGGGAGGGTTGGAGTGGGGGAAGATGAGTCCGTGGTTAGAGGAGACCATGGGTGGGTGGAGGAGACCACAGCTAGATGAATCCTCAGGATGGGTGAGTCCATGGGTGGATGGATGGATATCTGAGTCTTCAAATGCATGGATCGATTCATGGGCGGATGGATGGATGGATGAGTCCATGCACAGATGGGTGGATCCATGACTGACTCCTTCAAAGCATGGATCCATGGATGGGCTGAGCCCATGGCTGGGCAGGGAGGACAGAGGGAGCTGCAGCGAATGGCCAGCACCCTGAGGTGCCCTTGATTGGGTGACAGGGATTGCTCAGCCTTCTTCTACCCCCTTCTTTCCTCCCCCTCCCAGAGCGCTTTCGATGTCCTGGGCTTCACGGCTGAGGAGAAGGTTGGTGTCTACAAGCTGACAGGTGCCATCATGCACTTCGGCAACATGAAATTCAAGCAGAAGCAGCGGGAGGAGCAGGCGGAGCCAGATGGTACTGAAGGTGTGTCCAGGAGCAGGGTGGGGACATGGTGGGGAGACTCCCAGGCTTAGTGAGGGTCATCTGATGGCCACTGTCTTCTGCAGATGCTGACAAGTCAGCCTACCTGATGGGGCTGAACTCAGCTGATCTTCTCAAGGGCTTGTGCCACCCCCGGGTGAAGGTGGGCAATGAATATGTCACCAAGGGACAAAATGTCCAGCAGGTGAGTAGGGCACCTCCCCCTAAGAACCTTCTGGAAGTGGCCACAGTGTCACCATGAGGCAGGAGGACATCATGGTGTGTGACACCTCTCCCAGGTGTATTATTCCATTGGGGCCTTGGCCAAATCCGTCTATGAGAAAATGTTCAACTGGATGGTGGTGAGGATCAACAACTCACTGGAGACCAAGCAGCCTCGCCAGTACTTCATCGGTGTCCTGGACATTGCCGGCTTTGAGATCTTTGATGTGAGGGGGCTGTGGGGCAGGTTGGGCTGAGCATGGCTGGGTGGGTGGGATCCAGCTGGAGATTGAAGGGAGCTCTGCCATATTCACCTTGAGTTTAGGTGGGAACTTTGGCCTCTTTGGGCCTTGCCTTGAGGTTGCTGGGAAATGAGTTGGCCCCAGTGATCCCATGGACCAATGGACTGACCCTGTTTGGGCTAGGCCTTCCCCACTGATCCCATGAGGTGTTAGATTGACTCTTTTGTGGTCTCGGTTTGGTCCCATTGACCCTATTGGGTTGGTAACGATGGTCTTGGTTAACTCAATTGATCCCATTGGGCTGACCCTGTTGGGTCTTGGCTTTCCCTCACTGATCCCATTGGGTTAACCCCACTGGTTGTTGAGTTGGCCCCATTGATCCCATAGGATGTTGAATTGACCCCTTTGGGTCTCAAGTTGTCCCCATTGATCCTATTTGACAGCACGTTGACCTGGTTTTGTGTCAAGTTGACCACACTGATCATTATACTAACCCTGTTAGATGTTCAATAGACCCTGCTGATCCCATTGGTCATTGCCCTGTTGACAATTGGGTTTGCTCCATCGATTCCACTGGGCCTTGGGTTGAGTTCATTTGGGCTCAGGCTGACTCCATTTAGTATCCCTTAGAACAAATTTGGCATCCAATTGACCTCCCTAATAACATCAAGTATCACCTTGATCCTGTTGTGTGTTGAATTGACCCCATTAACTGTCACACTGACCCCACTCATCCGTATTGGTTGACTCTCTTCTCCCACTTCCAACCTCCCCAGTTCAACAGCTTTGAGCAGCTCTGCATCAACTTCACCAATGAGAAACTGCAACAGTTTTTCAACCACCACATGTTTGTGCTGGAGCAGGAGGAATACAAAAAGGAGGGCATTGAGTGGGAGTTCATTGACTTTGGCATGGACCTCCAGGCCTGCATTGACCTCATTGAGAAGGTATTACCACCCCCAGGTCCTCCTGGGACCTCCTGGAGAATCTCCTTCCAGTTGAAGTGCTTGGTTGGGCAGCTGCTGGAAAAGTGCCTTCAGTTGAGTTCCACCAAAGGTGGTTTGTTGGGGAGGTTCCTGGAGAAGCTCCTTTCATTTGGAGCTTGCTAGGGATGCCATAGGTGACCCAGTTAGTGGCCACCATGACTACCGAGGTCTTCTCTTCCACAGCCCATGGGCATCATGTCCATCTTGGAGGAGGAGTGTATGTTCCCTAAGGCCTCAGACATGACCTTCAAGGCCAAACTCTATGACAATCACTTGGGTAAATCTGCCAATTTTGGGAAACCTCGAAATGTCAAAGGGAAAGCGGAAGCCCACTTCTCCTTGATCCACTACGCTGGGACAGTGGACTATAACATCATGGGCTGGCTGGAGAAGAACAAGGACCCCCTCAATGAGACAGTGGTGGGGCTGTACCAGAAATCAGCCCTCAAGCTCTTGGCCAGCCTCTTCTCCAACTATGCTGGAGCTGATGCTGGTGGGTGAAGAGTGGGACAGGTGGGTGGAAAGGGGATGGAAGTTGGATAGGTGGAGAAGACACTTCTTGCCTCACCCCCATCCTTCTTGTCCCCAGGCAGTGATGGAGGGAAGGGAAAAGGTGCCAAGAAGAAAGGTTCCTCTTTTCAGACTGTCTCTGCTCTCCACCGGGTGAGGGACCCACAGTGGACCTGCTGTGGGGAAGTGGGAGAGGACGCTTCATTCCCTGTGGAGGATGGTCCCACTGTCCTCCTCCACTGGCTCACTGGGTCAACTTCTTCTCCCTCCTCCCTCAGGAGAACCTCAACAAGCTAATGGCTAATCTCAAGACCACCCACCCCCACTTTGTCCGCTGCCTCATCCCTAATGAGCGGAAGGAGCCGGGTGAGGACAGGACAGGGGCAATGGGGTGGGGTGTAGCATTGTGGGGCTGGTGGTTGACCATACCTCACTCTACCCCTGCCACCAGGTGTGATGGATAACCCTCTGGTGATGCATCAGCTGCGCTGCAATGGAGTGCTGGAAGGCATCCGCATCTGCCGCAAGGGCTTCCCCAACCGCATCCTCTACGGGGACTTCCGCCAGAGGTGGGTGACACGCACTAGGGGTTCTACCCTGACTCCAGACTTCACACCATCTCTGCTGGGAGGGTGGAGAACCCCAACCATACCTCAGACACCTCCCCTAAATTGATTTCACTGGTATGGTCCTTCCCTTGTGGGAAGAGGGTGGACACCCCCCTAGTGGGACTGAGCTCAAAGTGTTCCCTTCTGCATCCCCCAGGTACCGCATTCTGAACCCGGCTGCCATCCCTGAGGGACAGTTCATTGACAGCCGCAAAGGTGCTGAGAAACTCCTGGGCTCCATTGACATCGACCACAACCAGTACAAGTTTGGGCACACCAAGGTAAGGTTGTATCCTCTCCCCATTGCCTCACCACCCATGAGACACAAGACCCTACAGTCTCCTACCGTATGCCCAGCTACAGCTCCATTTGTCCCTTCTCTCACCCACTACAAGAAATTGGGACTCACCAAGGTGAGGTCATGTGGTTTCCTTATGGTCCCACTATCCATGAGGTCCACAGGACCCTGTGGTCTCACCAGTCATGTGTCCACCTACTCATTCACCCGTGATCCATCCCTCCACTCACCCACTAGAAGAGGCTAGGGCCCACCAAAGTGATGCTGTGTCATCTCCCCATGTCCCCACCACCCATGACACCCTCAAAACCCCATGGTCCCACCACCAGGTCTCTTCCCTGCAGGTCTTCTTCAAGGCTGGGCTGCTGGGGCTGCTGGAGGAGATGCGGGATGAGCGACTCTCTCGCATCATCACCCGCATCCAGGCCCAGGCTCGGGGACAACTTATGCGTATCGAGTTCAAGAAGATCCTGGAGCGTCGGTGAGAGGGGGTGGGATAGATACTTTTCCTCAAGGTGGGACCACCAGAGTGTGGTGACATTTCCACTCCCCTCCCATGGCAGGGATGCACTGCTGGTGATCCAGTGGAACATACGGGCATTCATGGGGGTGAAGAACTGGCCTTGGATGAAGCTCTACTTTAAGATCAAGCCCTTGTTAAAGAGTGCAGAGACAGAGAAGGAGATGCAGGTGGGGCAGGGATGGATGAAGAAGACAAGTGGGAGGAGATGGAGGAAGAGCTGAGACCCATGGGGATCTCCTCACCTCTCCTCAGAACATGAAGGAGGAGTTTGGGCGGCTGAAGGAGGCGCTGGAGAAGTCTGAGACTCGGCGCAAGGAGCTAGAGGAGAAGATGGTCTCACTGCTGCAGGAGAAGAATGACCTCCAGCTCCAAGTGCAGGCTGTGAGTGAGGTTGCTCCCAAAACCATGTCAAGGGGGTAACCTCCACCTCATCCTGGGGCCACTTCACCTCACCTGTGCCCTCCCAAACAGGAGCAGGACAACCTCACAGACGCTGAGGAACGTTGCGACCAGCTGATCAAGAACAAGATCCAGCTGGAAGCCAAAGTGAAAGAGCTGACAGAGCGGCTGGAGGAGGAGGAGGAGATGAACGCTGAGCTGACAGCCAAGAAGAGGAAGCTGGAGGATGAGTGCTCAGAGCTGAAGAAGGACATTGATGACCTGGAGCTGACTCTGGCCAAGGTGGAGAAGGAGAAACATGCTACCGAGAACAAGGTGAGGACAGAGAGAGGCCTCCAGCATACCTGGGACTCAAACTAATATGGAGAGGTTTTTGAGAAGGTCCAAAGTTGAGCTGAGTTGAGGAGTCTGAAATCTGTTCAGGTTGGGTTGAGGAGACCCAAGGCTGGTAGATTTGTCCATCATCTCTTGCTAATCTCTTGGTTACGTCCAGCTCATGACCAACCTCTCTTGACCTACCTCACCTAGTGTCAGGCCCAACTATTTTCTTTCTGCAGGTGAAGAACCTGACTGAAGAGATGGCTGGGCTGGATGAGACCATTGCCAAGCTGACCAAGGAGAAGAAAGCTCTGCAAGAAGCTCACCAGCAAGCGCTGGATGATCTTCAAGCAGAAGAAGACAAGGTTAACACCTTGACCAAGGCCAAAGTCAAGCTGGAACAGCAAGCAGATGATGTGAGTCTGGGCTGGTCCCACCACAAGCACCACAGGATCATCGTGGGGCAGAAAAGCCCTTGATGTTTCTCCCCATTTCTGTGTTCCTTGCAGCTTGAAGGTTCCCTGGAGCAAGAGAAGAAGATCCGGATGGACCTGGAACGGGCCAAGAGGAAGCTGGAAGGTGACTTGAAGCTGACCCAGGAGAACATCATGGACCTGGAGAATGACAAGCAGCAGCTGGAGGAAAAGCTGAAGAAGTAAGACTGGACCTTCCTGCCTGGTCCTGGCCAATCAGGGAATGCAGGAAGGGGGGACCTCAGAGCTCTCTCCCGTCCTCTGCAGGAAAGAGTTTGAGATCCACCAGCAGAACAGCAAGATGGAGGACGAGCAGGCACTGTCTCTGCAGCTCCAGAAGAAGCTGAAAGAGCTGCAGGTGAGGGAGCTACAACCAGTTGGGTTGAAGAGTGTGTTGAAGGGTCTTCAGCTGGTTGGGTTGAAGAGTTGCCAAGAAAATTGAGTTGGATTGAGTTGAACAGTCTCCAGTTGGATTGGATTGGGTTGAAGGGTCCCCACTTGGTTGGGTTGAGTTGAAGAGTTTCTGACACATTGGTTGGGCCTAAGCTGAGTTGAAGTCTCCAGCTGGTTGACTGGTCTGCAATGACTTGAGACAGGTTCATTTGAATTGAAGTGTCTCCAGTTGGATTGAGTAGGATTTTAATTGAGCTGAAGGGTTGGGTTGGGCTGTGTTGATGTCAAGTTGGGTTGTATTGAGCTGAAGATCTCTAGTGGGACTGAGTTGACTGGTGTGACCATGTTTGTCACTGCTGAGGGGTTTCTGGTCCTTGGGGCACAGGCACGGATCGAGGAGCTGGAGGAGGAGCTGGAGGCAGAGCGAACGGGCCGGGCCAAGGTGGAGAAGCTGCGCTCAGAGCTTGCGCGAGAGTTGGAGGAGATTAGTGAGAGGCTTGAGGAGGCTGGTGGGGCCACCTCAGTGCAGCTGGAGCTCAACAAGAAGCGGGAGGCAGAGTTCCAGAAGATGCGTCGGGACCTGGAGGAGGCCACGTTGCAGCACGAGGCCACAACAGCCGCCTTGCGCAAGAAACACGCGGACAGCGTGGCCGAGCTGGGCGAGCAGTTGGACAATCTGCAGCGTGTCAAGCAGAAACTGGAGAAGGAAAAGAGTGAGCTGAAGTTGGAGCTGGATGACCTCAGTTCCAACATGGAGCAACTGCTCAAGGCCAAGGTCAGGAGGAGGAGAAGGTGGTCATGGTGGTCACCTCAGCTCCATAGTGGCCACCAACCTCCTGCTTCACCTTTCCAGGTAGGGATGGAGAAGGTTTCTCGCACCATGGAGGACCAGGCGGCTGAGCACCGGGCCAAGTTGGAGGAGACACAGCGAGTCCTCAATGACACCAACACCCAGAGGGCCAAGCTCCAGACCGAGAATGGTGGGATTTCCTGCCCCACATCTGCACCTGTTTGCTGCACATAACCCCCCTGGCTCCACATCTCCACCCTTGATGACTTCCCCTACCCTTGCAGGAGAGCTGACCCGACAGCTGGAGGAGAAGGAGGCCCTGATCTCCCAGCTGACCAGAGGCAAGCAGTCCTACACCCAGCAGTTGGAGGACCTGAAGAGGCAGCTGGAGGAGGAGATGAAGGTGAGATCCCTGGGTGGGGGTGCTGAGAAGATAACCAGGGCTTGGAGATCTCAAGAAGAGCCACCATGTCTCCTTTCCCCTCATGGTGGCAGCACCAAGCGGGAGTCAAGTTCAGACTGGTTGGATTGATAGTTCTATCTAAAGGTGGTTCCATCTAAGGTTAGCTTAATCTAATGGGAGTTAGTTGAGACTAGAGATGTTGAGGTTGTGTGGGATGGTGTAGGAGAAGGTCACAATGCAACCTTCCTGAGGTGGAGGACCTTGAGACAGCTCAAGGTGACGTGGATCCAAACATCTAAGAAAGGTTGGATGGTCTAAGGAAGGTTTAAGGGAGTTCAGGTTGGTCTAGAGGAGGTTGAGTTGGTCTGCAGGAGGTCCTAAGGAAGGCTGGGTTGGTCAGGAAGAGGTTGAGGTTGAGTCAGGGTCTACAGAAGGTCTGGTTGGTTTGGAGTGACAAAACCCAACACTTACTTCATTGGAGAACCTCAGGGTAGCTCAGGTTGTCATGGACCTGATGGTCCCCATCTTCTTCTTACCCTGTCCCAGGCCAAGAATGCACTGGCCCATGCCCTGCAGTCGGCCCGTCATGATTGTGACCTGCTGCGAGAGCAGTATGAGGAGGAGACAGAGGCCAAGGCTGAGCTCCAGCGCTCCCTTTCCAAGGCAAACTCTGAGGTGGCCCAGTGGAGGACCAAGTATGAGACAGATGCCATACAACGCACCGAGGAGCTGGAAGAGGCCAAGTAAGTCTCCACCCCACATACACTTCTCCCTGCAGGTGCTGAGACCTCCTAGGGTCCACCCTTCAGTTAGCCACCACCTAGGATGTTTGTTTTCTTCTGATCTGGAACCCTGTTTGCGGTCCTAGAACCTGAAGGCCATTCATGAGTCCTTTCACCATCTTGTTCCTGAATGTCTTAACTTTGGGGGTGCCCCACTGATGGATTCTCCATGGGTTTCTCTCCTCACATTCTGGTAGGAAGAAGCTGGCACAGAGGTTGCAGGATGCAGAGGAGGCAGTGGAGGCCGTCAATGCCAAGTGCTCTTCCTTGGAGAAGACCAAGCACCGGCTGCAGAATGAAATTGAAGACCTTATGGCCGATGTGGAGAGGTCAAACGCTGCTGCAGCTGCCCTGGACAAGAAGCAGAGGAACTTTGACAAGGTTTTTTTTTGTGGGGAGGGGAAAGGAGGGAAAGGGGCAGAGAGAAGTGTGGCCTATCAAAGATGAGAAAAAAGTCAGAAGAAAGGTGGACACCTCAGAGAAGTTGCTTTGAGTCTCCACCAGGAGACTGTTGGGTGGAGGAGGAAGTTCTTCATGGGGTTTTGGTGGTTTTCCCCCTCCTCCCGGCCCCATAGATCTTGGCTGAGTGGAAGCAGAAGTTCGAGGAGTCGCAGACAGAGCTGGAGGCCTCACAGAAGGAGGCCAGGTCCCTCAGCACTGAGCTTTTCAAGCTGAAGAATGCCTATGAGGAGTCGCTGGAGCACTTGGAGACCTTCAAGAGGGAGAACAAGAACCTCCAAGGTGATACCCTGCTCCTGTCCCATCTTCTCTTCTTCCCCACCGCCTTCCCCTGGGGGCTGATGGGATGGATCTTTTCCTTTCTGGGGAGCAGAGGAGATCTCAGATCTCACAGAACAGTTGGGTGCTGGCCACAAAACCATCCACGAGCTGGAGAAGGCACGGAAGCAGCTGGATGCCGAGAAGCTGGAGCTTCAAGCTGCTTTGGAGGAGGCTGAGGTAAACTGAGCCACCTCCCAAAATGCCCCCACCTTCTTCTGGTGGCTTCTGTGGTCCTCAGTGTCCTCTTTGTCCCTCCTTTCCAGGCCTCTCTGGAGCATGAAGAAGGGAAGATCTTGAGGGCTCAGCTGGAGTTCAACCAGGTGAAGGCTGACTATGAGCGCAAGTTGGCTGAAAAGGATGAGGAGATGGACCAGGCCAAGCGCAACCACTTGCGGGTGGTGGATTCACTCCAGACCTCATTGGATGCTGAGACCCGCAGCCGCAACGAGGCCCTGAGGCTGAAGAAGAAGATGGAGGGCGACCTCAATGAGATGGAGATCCAGCTTGGCCATGCCAACCGCCTGGCTGCTGAGGCCCAGAAGCAAGTCAAGAACCTGCAGGGCTACCTCAAGGTTTGGGCCACTAGGACCTTGTAGAGGTCCACCATTTTCATCCTTGTCGCCATGGTGGTCCATTTCCTCATTGAGTGGACATCCATCTTCATCATCTTCTGTGGCCTTGTAGGACACCCAGCTGCAGCTGGATGATGCAGTGCGAGCCAACGAGGACCTGAAGGAGAACATGGCCATTGTGGAGCGGAGGAACAACCTCCTGCAAGCGGAGCTGGAGGAGCTGCGGGCAGTGGTGGAACAGACAGAGAGGGCCCGTAAATTGGCTGAGCAGGAGCTGATTGAAGCCAGTGAGAGGGTCCAGCTTCTCCACTCCCAGGTGAGACCCTCACGCTCGTCCAAGGAGAGAGGCCAGCATTGTCTGGTGACCTTCACAGCCTGGAGGAACCATGTCCATGGGTTTCTTCTGGGTTGGATTCCTAAGGATCTCCTCCATGTAGAGAACCTCAAAGCCTACAGAGGTGGGAGTGAGGCTCTGTGGGGCTGGAAAAAGATAGGGCAGGGGCCCCACAGCCACCACCTGAGCTCTTCTCCTTCATCCCCCCAGAACACTAGCCTTATCAATCAGAAGAAGAAGATGGAAGGAGATATATCCCAGCTGCAAGCAGAGGTAGAAGAAGCTGTGCAGGAGTGCAGGAATGCTGAGGAGAAGGCCAAGAAGGCCATCACTGATGTGAGTGCTGTAGTGAGACCCCACATCTAGGGGACGTCCCACCAAGCACCCTGGAGTTCCTTCTATGTCTCTTTCCTGGAACAGGCAGCCATGATGGCAGAGGAGCTGAAGAAAGAACAGGATACCAGTGCCCACTTGGAGAGGATGAAGAAGAACATGGAGCAGACCATCAAGGATCTCCAGCTGCGATTGGATGAGGCTGAACAGTTGGCCCTCAAGGGAGGCAAGAAGCAGCTGCAGAAGCTGGAGGCTCGTGGGAGGGAGCTGGAGACTGAGTTGGAGGCTGAGCAGAAGCGTCATGCTGAGACCATCAAGGGCCTGCGCAAGTCTGAGCGACGTGTCAAGGAGCTCAGTTACCAGGTGGGGGACAATGCAGCACTGCCACTCAGTGTCACTAGGCCTCAGGGATTGGGAGGACCCAGAACATCACCTGCTGCATCTAAATCCATAGAGATATAACATGGTTGACCTGTTGCCAGAAGGATCTGGGTGACCCAGAGGGTTGATTTGACAGCTGGAGGGGGGCATGGTTTGACCAGTGGCTATGGGGACACAGGTGACTCATAAGGTTGACCTAACAGCGTGGCCGACATGGTTGACACTGGCCATTGACCTGGTGGCCATAGCAACATGGTTGACCCACAGCATCAATCTAGTGGCCATAGGGACTTCGGTGGCCCACAGGTTGACCTGGAGTTTACAGGGACATAGTTTATCCAGAAGGTTGATATGGTGGCCATAGGGATGCATATCACCCATGATACTAGCCTGAAGTCAACAAGGACATGGGTGGCCTGAACATCCCTGGTTGCCTCTGTACCCCCAGACACATAGGGCACAAGACCATGACCTAGACCAGGGGTGACCTGGTGGCCACAGGGCACTGGAGAAGCTGGCATAGATCTCAGGTACCACTGCCCTGTGCCATGAGGTCTTTGCGGCCAGGACACTGAGGTCCAGGAGAGCTGGTCCTTCCCCAGGTCAGCTTCAGTCCAATCTTCTGCCACAGACTGAAGAGGACAAGAAGAACCTGCTGCGGCTGCAGGACCTGGTGGACAAGCTGCAAATGAAAGTCAAGGCCTACAAACGGCAGGCAGAGGAGGCGGTGGGTGACAGGGGTCTGCTGGGAGGGTGGAGGCGGTGGGAGAAGAGAAGGAGGATGGATGGTGGGGCCAGGGGATGGGTGGTCAGAAGGACAGATGGATGATGTGATGGATGGTAGGACAGGAGAAGATGATGGATGGATGGTGGGATGGGTGGCCAGATGATTGGTGAGACAGTGGGTTGGAAGGTGGATTGGATGGATGCTTGGGGCAGTGCCATTGAGCCTCCCACCCACTGCTTTCTCTTCAGGAGGATCAGGCCAATACCAACTTGGCCAAATTCCGGAAGGCACAGCATGAACTGGAGGAGGCAGAGGAACGTGCTGACATGGCTGAGTCCCAGGTCAACAAGCTGCGAGCCAAGAGCCGTGACATTGGAGCCAAGGTGGGACTTCCCCTCCCTCTGCCCCACAGCCACCCCACAGCCACCCCCTAGCTCTACATCTTCTCTCCCACTTCCCCTCAGAAGCTGCACGATGAGGAGTGAGTTCACCAGCAGTGACCCACCACCTTCGGTGACCCATCACCACCACGTGTGACCCTCTTCATTCCTCCCTCCATCCAAGATGGCAGGGAGCCCCTAACAACATAGAAGTAGTCAATTAGTTAATTATAGCCAGAAGGACCCAGGTACTCAGGAGGGATGAGGGACACAATGTCTTCTTGTCCACCCCAACCCAAATAAACCATGATCCTGCAGAATCATAATTGGTTGAAATCATTTTAATGGGGCCCAAAAGTGTGTGGGGCTGTGGGCTGGT
>VZTY01024042.1:0-34801 GCA_013400935.1 Turnix velox | reverse complement strand
CAACCCAAACTATTCTATGATTCTGTGGTCCCCTGGACAGGCTTTAGAAATGGCAAATTAATCATTAAAAGAAGGGAAATAATTCTCTGTTTAGATTAACAAAATAACTTGCTGAATCCTTGATCTTCTTCCTATATGTCCCCTGTATTCTTGCCCTAGCAGTGGAGAGGGATGAAATGCCAAGCTTGATAGATTGTGGGAGCTGTTTTTTTTGGTAGTTAAACAATAATGAAACTGTTACACGCTGTAGGGAAACACTGCTCTCTGTGTGTGGACTTTGTCCTGGAGAAAGTTTCAATTGTTCCAAAGAAGGGTGATTTCTAAAATGCAGCTTCTGTGGCTGGTGGCACAGCTGTCTAAATTGCTGTCTGTCTTGAGGCCGTTGCACAAGCATTACCAAATAGTTTGGAAACAGTTTATTTCTCAGTTTCCAAATAAAGTGCAGATTTCCAAGCCCCTTTTTAACTGTATCATCAAGAAAGTAGAAGTTGAAGCTGGCTTTTATATAGAGTGATTTATGCTCTCTGGGCTCAGAACCCAAGTTTTTTTCCAGTCAGAGATTGATACTGGTATAATTCAGACCTTGCTATGGAGAGGTTTGTCATTTGTTACATGTGATGGTGTATTTCCTTGTCAGCTTAGTCAAATCCAATCTGTCATTGTGCATCTTATGCAAAGGGCTTTTGGGTGAGAGGAATAAGACCTCATCTTTAGTGCAGGAGAGAAGTGAGAAGGAGCTGATGCAGTAGGAATTTAATAAAAATAGAGCCCCAAAATTCACCCTACTTTTTTGAAAAGCTTCTTGTTCCTGCTGGTTTTGTTGTTATTTCTATTTTTTGTTGCTTGCTCCACTGACCTGAAGGCAGATCTCAGGCAGATTCTGCAATTGAAATAGCTAAACCATGAGTCACAGAATGTGAGGGATTGGAAGTGACCTCGAGATCATCTAGTCCAATCCTCCTGCCAGAGCAGAACACCCAGATCAGGTCACACAGGAAGTCATTCATACAGGGTCTAAATGTCTCCAGAGAAGGAGACCCCACACCCTCTCTGGGCAACCTGTGCCACTCTTCTCTCACCCACACCCTGACAAAGTTTTTTCTCTATTTCTGTGGAACTTCCAGTGTTCAGATATCACCCCTTGCCCTATCACTGAGGATGTCACTTAGAAGAGCCTGGCTCCATCCTCCTGACTCTCACCCTTTCCATATTTATTTTACATGTGAATATCATTCTGAGCGAAGTAAGAAATTCCTGAAAAGAACTGCAATTAGTTGTTCAACTTGCTGCTGGAGCTTCAGAAGTGAGCTGCAATGCCTACAAAACATGCTGAGAGAAAGCAGCTGGAATTCAAAGCACCAGTTAAGGACTACTTGTATGTGGCAAAGTAATGTGATTACAAACAAGCTACTTGCAGTATTTCTTTTTATCTGCCTTTAGAGACATCTTAGGTGAGACACTGGAGCAGGTTGTCCAGAGAGGTTGTGGATGCCCCCTCAATCCCTGGAGGTGTTTAAGGCCAGGCTGGATGAGGCAATGAGCAACTTGGTGTAGTGGGAGTCTCCTTGCCCGTGGCAGAGGAATTGGCACTAGATGATCTTTAAGGTCCCTTCCAACCCAAGCTATTCTATGATCTGCACACAGCTTTATCTGGTTGTCAGGAGCTGTGCTGAGACCATCTCTGAACTCTTCCGTGGGTGAAAACCTTTTAAAAGATTTTTCTAAAGGTTTACATTTTAGAGATAATAAGTATGAAGTTCAATACATTTTTAGCTGTTTAGTTTGTTCACTTTCTCTTGTGTTAAATGCTGCTTGTGTCACATTTTCAAACAAAGTGTTCAGCTGCAAATAATAAAGCCTTTTCATAGAAGAGAATGTAGGACAAACCCGAGCTTTACTTTGTCCAAGTGGGGTAAGATGATCGTTCTTGGAATGAGTCCTGTCTTGTCTCCAGTTTTCCCAGTGCTGCTCTGCTCAAAACCTAAGTAACTCAGTAAGGTATTGTTATGGAGGACAAATCCTGGTTGTTTTTTTTAAACTCTGGATGCTACTCTTAGTATAATGCAAGCTAAGGCTTTTATTGCCTGCAGTAATGGATACAAGCTTGAAATTAATCTGTTGTAAATGATAGTATTTCCTAAAATTCCCCTAATGAAAAAAAAAAGTGAAGGATAAAAAACTATTACCCTTTGCTTTGTGCTTGGCTGGCCAGCTTTAGTCCTTGAATATGGAGGAAACAGTCTAATAATGTTTATGGAACTTTCAGAGCTTTCAAATCATAAGGAGTTTTTACATCTTCCACAGGAGATTTGAAATCTAAAATCCTGGATGTTTTGCTAAACAGGAGCTTGATAGTGTGTTGCCTCCCTCAGACATGGCTCTTGTTTCAATACCAAGAAGGTCCCTTCCTACCTTTATTATGAAATCTGTGTCATCTTTTTGCGGTTTTTTTGGGGGGGCAAGGCCACATTTGGCAGTGACCAATGTCCTTATTAAGGTAAACACAAACTTTTAGAGCAATGTTTTATTCTGTGTTACTGTCATTCTCACTGTGAACTGGTAAAGAGTTAAATTCAACCAGAAAAAAAAGACTAACAAACTAGCTAGGCTTTCATTTTGCTTTGTGTCAGCATGAAACATAACTTTGGCCACAAAATTATGTTGTCTTGCCCTTATTTTACATTTATTTTACACTTTACATTTATTCATTTTATATTTATGCTGTTAAATAGTGAGGATGCTCTGCAGAAATGCAAGGAGGTTGTTGGCTGTAAGCATTCTTTTCCAGAAGTGCTTTACTTTTGAGAGCTCTGTTAGTTCTCTGAAAGCCATTATGAATACAGTCCTGCTTTGAAGGAATGAAATATTCACTTGATTCCACTCCCTGATGAGATATTATCTGTTTTTTAATTATAGGAAACTGAAGCACAGGGGAAATAGCCCAGATGCTTAGGACCTCAGTAAAAGAACTCAAAAATGAAACCACAAATCCTCTGCCCCAATTGTCCCATGTTTATTTATCCTATTATGAACCTGAAAGTAACAACCCAGAAGAATCTGTTGAGCTTTGAGTGGTTTTCTTTTAAACTGGGAATAAATGGGATGAGATTTTTGTGTGTGTTTAATCAAAAATGGGGCAGTTTCTACTGAACTCTTGAACTGAGGAAAGGAGGACTCGAAATGGAAGAAAGTTCACATTGATGTTATCAGGCTATTAGTGGAAAGGATTGTGTCACAGCTTCTGAGCAGCAGAAGTCATGTCTACTTGTGCTGAAATGCCAGATAAGTTATTTCTTGTTTGGGATCTGAGAACAGAAGGATGTTTTGAGGTTTTATCTAAAAAAATAAGTGTTCTTTGTTGGTAAAGGTCTATGTGAAACTACCAGAGAACACAGTGTCTGTTCCAAACTTCCATGATAGTTGATATGTTGGGGTTTTTTTTCTTAATGCTCCAGTGCCAGGGTTTAGTCTAATAAGAATATCTTATCTGTTGTTTTACAAAGCAAACAACCCTAGAATGGGAAAAATGGCTCCTCCTAGTTCCAGAGAATCAAAATGTGATGATGCACGTGTACTGTGAAGGTTGAGGGGGGAGGAAAAAACCCCAACAAACCCAAGGCAAATTAAATAAACAAATGAAATATTTATTGGCTTATAAAACCCAATGATTTCTGGAGCTCTGACTCACGATTTCTGAATGTTTGGGCTTGCCAGCTGCTGGGAACTGCAGTGTGACCCTTGTCTGCTCACTGTCCTGGGCCATATTTGGGAAATTCCTTCTTCAAGACAAAGGTAGGCGGTCCAGAAGATGCAAGTCCTTAAGGGCTCTTTGAAGCTTTAATTGCCTAGTATCTTCTCAGTCTTTAAAAAAAAATCTATAAAATATCTTTTGTAGGATTCAACAATAATTTTGTGTTCAGCATGGTGGATGTTAATAGGCAGAGGGTAGATTCGGGCTGGAGATAAGAAAGAAATTCTTTCTTGTGAGGGTGGTGAGACACTGGAAGAGGTTGCCCAGGGAGGTTGTGGATGCCCCCTCTCTGGAGGTCAGGCTGGATGAGGCACTGAGCAACCTGGTGTAGTGAGAGGTGTCCCTACCTATGGCAGAGGAATTGGCACTAGATGATCTTTAAGGTCCCTTCCAACCCAAACCATTCTATAATTCTATAAATCCTAACTTCCTGCTTTGATCACCATCAATTATAGAGGGTTTAGGTGAGCTGTGCCTTTAGCAATGCCCTGCTCTGCCTCTATTTTCACTGCTTCACATAGAATTTTAATGTTCTGCCATAATTTATGCATAGAGACATGTCAATGAAGGAAACTTATCTTTTTTGGGCAGTTGTGGCTTTAGTTCCAGGAAACAAGTCTTTACTTGTATGGTTTGTACTGATAAAGTAGGTGAGGTCCTGCATGAGCTCTTGCAAATTCTCCAAGGGATGTTCTCCTTTGACTCAGTCACCAAAAGTATGGGACAGGATAGCCGTTGGCTTTGATGATATTTCAGTTCTGATAAAGCCCAGATTTCAGTCTGTGTGGTTTAGGGGGGTTACTAGTCCTTAATCTTATGCAGCAATTGAAAAAGAAGGGAGGCAAAGCAATTGAACATGGGCAGCAGGAAAAGAACCAATTTTCAGTATTTCAGCCCAGGGAACAAATAGTGTAGAGATAGTTGGAAATGGATTTTTTCCACATCATTTATTCCATAGGGATTAAAATTAGCTCAGGCTGGTCCTGCTGACAAGCTTGAACTTTCCCTTATCCAGGGCTGCACATAAGCATTTTTTAATTTCCATCTCTTCAGCACTAAATGGAGACTGGCACAAAAGTGGTAGTTAATATTTATGGGAATGCTTTCAGAGTGCTACTTTGAAGTCTTCTTCAAACTTTCACCTGTATGAAGTTTTTTTTCAAATGAGGGGGGATGTATTTTTCCCCTGTCCATGCGTGAGGTAACTAAGCTGTAGATAAATAGACTATTTTTCTTCCAGTATCTATTGCTGTCTCCATAACAAAACCAGTATTCAGGTTTGTTGCTTTTTGGTGCTGTATTCAATATCCTGAAGCTTTATTTAACTGCTGACAAACAAGTATTTCAGCAGTCTGGGAGAACAGAGCCTTCCACACATGTGATGCACCTCCTGGTCTTTGTCCGTGTCTGCTTGGGAAGATGATCTGCAGTTACATTTTATTCTATTTCAGCACCTAGTTTGGCTTTGAATTTGGATTAATTTGGAATTGGCATAGCTAGGAGATGAGTCTGCAGTGTTTGTACTTGTTGTGGTGAGTCTCAATTATATATGTTCAGTCCTTTTTCAGTCTAGCCAAAGGAAAACAACCTCTTTTTTCAAGCTACAGTGGAATAGGTTAGAGGTTGCCTGCAGAGCTTTCTTGGGTGCACTTTTCCATATGTACAAACTCCATAAAATTTTGATTGATTTCTCTACCAACAGCTCCTGAAATAAGAGGGGGAAGCTTAGGCTTTGTGTGTGAGGAATTTTGAGGCTTCTTTTGATTTCTTGGGGGGAGCAGGAAGGAGAAGGAGGAGGAAGAAAAAGATTTACTAGATTACTGAGCAACCTGATCTAGTGGGGGGTGTCCCTGCCTGTAGCTGTGGGGTTGGAAGTAGATGATCTTTAAGGTCCCTTCACACCCAAACCATTCTATGATTCTATGAGAAATGAATGTGAAGCTTAGCATAAAAAGTAATTTCTGGGATTTTCACCTGGTGGTGTTGCTTATCAGCAAATGCTCTTGATTCTGGGTGTCTGAGAGATGGTGATAGCATGGAGCCTTTAGAGCATCAGTGCCAACTGCAATCCCAATTTCAGACAAATTTACTGTAATCCTACCTGTTCATACCATGGAGGTGGTGCAACAAGCATCCCATCAACTGTGGGATGAATAACTCTGCAAGATTTAAGACTGTGTACAACTGGCTATCTTTTAGGTAGAGGTGCTTTACAGTCCTTCATCTCTTTGAATCCTTCCATACCAGGTGGGATGGGGAGTTTCTGTGCTTGTCACCATAATTTTGGGTGAGATGCCTTCTGTTTTCTGTGTCCCTACACAGAAATTAGGTGTGAGGGCTTTTATAAGTTTGAGGAGCTATGGCTGGAGTAATGCCTTTCCTTCTCATCAACTGCCCCCATATGCTTGAGCTTCATTCCAGAGATGAGCTGTTGATGAGTATGTAATTTATCCACTTGGAGTGAAGTCTGCCATAAATGAATCCAGATGTGCAACTGTCATCATGGGCCTCTTGGGCCAGAGATTTCAACAGAAGGAGCTTAATCTCCTTTTATCTGAAATGGGAACTCTAATGGTATTTTTGAAATACAGACTGGCATCCTTTCTCCTTCACTTTTTGGTCTAGCTGCCAGCATTCCCCCTGTTCAATATTGCTTAACTATAGCAGTAGAACAACAGAGTGGGTGGAGGATGGAGCCAGGCTCTTCTCGGTGACATCCTCAGTAATAGGGCAAAGGGCAATGGGTGAAAGCGGAACACTGGAAGTTCCACAGAAATATGAGAGAAAACTTTGTCAGGGTGACAGAAGAGTGTCCCAGGCTGCCCAGAGAGGCTGTGGGGTCTCCTTCTCTGGAGACATTCAAACCCCACCTGGACACCTTCCTGTGTGACCTGATCTGGATGTTCTGCGCTGGCAGGAGGATTGAACAAGATGGTTTCTCCAGGTCCCTTCCAATCCCTGCCATTGTGTGGTTCCCTCCTTCCATGAGCAAAGCTGAGGTGATTCAAAGCTGTTCCCCTGGTTGAACTGTGGAGCTGCTCCTGTGTGCACTGTCTCTGAATGCTGAAGAAATTCAGTTCACAGCAATCTCTAGCAGTAGAGGAGAAACTAAGCAAGTTTCTATTCTGGGCAGTATAAAATTTCAAAGGGAGTGAGGGATTTGTAGTGTTAAGAGGTGGAAATCTCCCAGAAAAGCTCCTGTTGTGCCTTTGGAGCTCAGTTCTAGGTTTTAGGTGAGCATAGACCCAGCTGCATGGCTGTCTGGAAGAGTGATCTAGGTGGGTTTTGGGATGGAGTCAGTACATGGTTTGGGAATATGTGTAGGACTAAGGAATTGAAACAGACTGGGTAAAATAAATAATCTTCTAAAACTAGTCGTGTGATTTCGTTAATAATTTATTTTTGTTTTGTGTTAACTCCCTGGGAGAATATCACTGACTTGCAAAGGAAATGGCTGTTGAATTTCCATCTTGGCAGATGTCTAGAAGTCTAATTACAGTTAATCGCAAGAAGAACTTTATATCTAAATATTTTTCAACATACAAAGTGCAATTTTGGGTCAAAATACACAGTTTACATTAAAAAAAAACCAAAAAACATCACACAGCCCTTGATACCCAGTTTCTTTTAAATCAGATCAGGGTTTACAAGCTTCTCATGTTGAAATTGGGGGGGTAAAAATAATTTGGATTTAATTAAGGTACAGAAGATATGAAGTGAGTGGCTGAGTTTCCAGTGCAGGTACAAGACTCTGGTAGTCCAGGGAGATGGTTTGTGTCTCTGCTGTTGGAGTTGGCTTCCTCTGCCAGTCTGTATATAAATCACACAGCTTTCTAAAGCCATTTCCTCAATTTTAAAACGAAAATTGCAGCTCTCCAGTTTCAAAGAGGTGCTTGAAGCTGAGATCCTTTGTGCTTCTAACATCACAGGGGGGATTTGCTGATGGGCAGAGGTGCTTTCACCAAAGATCTACCTGTGAGACTGAATCTAACAAATACCATCAGCATTTATTGTAATGTAGTGTGTTGATAAACACTGATAAAGCCTCAAAATATTCTTGGATTACACCCTGCATTTTTTAACCTGTTTGAAAGTATTTGAGAACTCTCCATTCTTAATTTTCTGCCCTTAAGCAAGTTTTCTAAGGGCTCACTTTGCAAATAATTCTCTGCTGTGCAAACCAGGTTACAGCAGTATGAAAGGACCTTTGTCTGCCCTCTGGGCTCTTCTTGCCATCTAGGAAGTTACTGTGGGGTTTCTCTTGAAGCAAGCAATAGTTTCAGGCAAAAAGTGTTCCATGGAAGTGGTGTATCTCTGTCCTTGCTGGGCTGCAGTGGCCTCATTCCAGCTTTTCCCTGAGCTGCTTTTCACCCTACCCCAACGGCCAACGCTGTTTACTTTCTGCTCTGTGGTAAAGGGATGTCACTTCCTTGATTAAAATGCTGGTGTGCAGCCAAATTCTCTTCCTCTGGGCTTGCAGGCTGGGAGGGAGCACCAGCACTCCCAGTAAGCCCTCACCCTGGTGCATCCAGTTGTGTGCTGCTCTCCTTGATCTGGCTCCTGGCTGGATGTGCTGCATCTCCTGAATCCTGAGATGCCTGGAGGCCACATGTAGAGGCTTTTCGAGGTGTAGAAGGGTTGTGCAGTATTGATGTAGGTCTGAAGATGGATTTCCAGAAGGCAAAGGCTGAGCTACTGGCCATATATAGTCCACGTGCAATGGGGAAGGTCTACACAGCTTTTGGGCAAGGGGTGCCAATATCAGCCTGCTCCTTCCATCAGAGGACCTGAGTCTGGAGACACTTCAAGTGCAGCTGGTGGTTCTGTTGTGCCCTGTGACAGTGCAGGCACTCTGGGACACACGGAAGACTGACCAAGACACCACAGAAACCAACCTGGTCACGGGGTTCTGACTATGCTTGGTGCAGATTGAGCTGAATACTCTGCGCTCTTCCTTCATAGCTGGCCACTTCCTCACCTGAAACCTTTCAGGCTGACCTCAAAATCACTGAGCAGACTGGTGAGCAATCATATTTTTGTCTTTCTGTAGATCAGTGCATACTTACTTAGAGATGTGAAATGTCTCCAGATGTTTTGAAGGCACACAACAAAATGGAAAAACTTCTCCTCCCTCCAAAGAAAATTTCAATCTCTCTTCCCCCTGAGTGTTTGTGTTTCCAGCTGCGAACCAGTGCTGTTATTGATTTTCTTCTTTTTTTTTCAAGATCTGTATGCAGATGTGAACTAGTACCTTTAATCATAGAATGGTTTGGGTTGGAAGGAACCTTAAAAATCATCTTGTTCCAACCCCCCTGCAATGGGCAGGGACACCTCCCACCATGAGCACTTTTTTTTCTATCCTTAGGTAGAAGATCTATCTGTTTGATGCAGTTGCTGTATAGAGCAAATAAGATTTAGGTGCTTTGGGAGAAGCTCATTCCCTTCTCCATTTTCTCCTGCTTCAAACACCACCTCTGCAAATGTCACATTCAGCCTGGCAACCTGCTGCCTCCCCTTGTGCCTCCTGTGAGTGGCTGATTTGCTGCCTTTTCCACCTGTCCCAGCATATGGTTGCTCCCATTTATCACAATTCAGGTCTGTCCCTGCAACATGGGCTGATAAAAATAGTCCTTTGTGCAGAAATGGCTTTTGAGCAGATTATTCCATAGCTCAGTTACCATGTAAATACTCATTTTTGACCACATGAGCTGGGAATTGAGGTTGGGAGTGGAAAATTGTTAGTGAAATTAATTTTAGCAAGGCATTTCTTATCTTTTAAAACAAACAAAAAAAAAGGATGTTGTAACAATGAACAAGTGTACAATGAGGTACCAAGATGGTTAACTCATTAAATACTTAAAGCATCCCAAAACAGCATTCATGGAAGTAGGATCTGATTAAAGAAATTCAAGAAAAAAGGTGGAACTTTCCTCCTTCCCAAGAAGCAGCCCTACACAATGATCACTGTGGTGGATGTGGTTGCAGGTCCACATGTTTAATCTTGGCATCTCCACCCTTGAAACTGCTCCTCCCTTTGCTCTTGCAGATGCTCCAAAGCACCATGTACATTAGGGTTTAGTGCAGGTACTTTTTGGCTGCCTGAAGTCATCTGTTGAGCACCTACCACATAGATTTCAGTTAAAATAGTACTTAAATCACTTATTTTCTGTGGTTCCTGTTGGCCTGTATGAACATTGTGTCCAAGAATCATGATTTCTTTGGAAAAATGTTAGATACTGAGGACAGGCAGGGTTGTTAGTTGTTTGTTTACGGACATTTCCCTTCCCTGCTTTTGTAGACAAGCAGGATTAAGGTTCTTCTAAAGCAACATCTGAGCCTTTTGTTAATCATTTCATTTCCTGGCAGTTACACAGAACTAAACTCCAGCTGAATGCCAAGTTCTGTCTTATTGTATCCCATTTGTGCCCTCCCTTGTGTTTTCCTTCCCAGCCTTTGACACATTGCAATGTTCCAGATGAATTAGAGTCCTGTCTGTCTTTTTTTTTTTTTTTTCTTTAGGAAAACAAAGTTTTTTTGGAGCAGGAGGTAGCATTTGTGTGTTCTGTTATCGTGGGTGGCCTTCAGTTTGCAGGGGTCCTTAAAACAGGAGAGAAGTGAGTATGGGCAGTTTTCCACTGCTGTGGGGGCTGTGAATAATCAGTTCCCTGTGCAGCTTTGGTGTTGTTTAGATTTGCAATTCTTAGGAGGAAATTAAATCTCCAAAGAGCACAGTTTAAAGCAGAAATTAGATATAATAGAAAGGTGGTGTTTGTTTCTGAGTGGGATCAATACCTTGAAAACTGAGGTGGTGCAGAAAGAGTTGGGGGGTTTTATGTAGGATATCTCAAGTGTGTGTTTTCATTCAGAGTAGAGGCAAGACAAGTGGATGATGTGTTATTTCTGTTCATAGAATCATAGAATAGTTTGGGTTGGAAGGGACCTTAAAGATCGAGTTCCAACCCACCTGCCAGGGGCAGGGACACCTCCCACTAGATCAGGCTGCTCAGTGCCTTGCCCAGCCTGGTCTTGAACACCTCCAGAGAGGGGGCATCCACAGCCTCTCTGGGCAACCTGTTCCAGTGCTTCACCACCCTCACTGTAAAGAACTTCTTAATAATGTCAAGTCTAAATCTACCCCCTTCCAATTTACATCCATTGTTTCTGGTCCTCCCATCCGATATCATATTAAAAAGTCCTTCCCCTGCCTTTCTGTAGGACCCCCTCAGGTACTGATAAGTTACTGTGAGGTCCCCCTTGAGCCTTCTCTTCTCCACTTGATTGGGGCGCTTCTCTCCATGAATTTATGAAGTGATTATGCAAGATGAGTTCTGTGGCTTGTGAAACTAGTGGTTGGGCTTGCAGCTGTGCCCTTTGTATTTCCAGCCTTCACATCCCTGTGTGTCAGGAAGAGCTTGTGCAGGTTTCCATGAGTTTATGCTTCAAAATAATAACAGTGTTTAAGCTCATGGGCTTCTGACAGCAGGTTTTGTACACAGGGGTGTAACACAAATCAGAGTTCTTGGTGGCCAAAATGATCTTGTGTGGTGTGATGTTTCTTCTGAGTGTTTTCTGTGCAGAGCACACACATCCTCCTAAGGTGGTTTGGAGTCTGAGCTCTCAGGGAAGCAGAGCAGCATGGACTTTGTGTCTGAGAATAGCTCTGAATGGATGGTTGTGCTACCTCTAAAATTTGATATTAATGCTTGGTGAGAGGATTCTTTATGTTGAGGGTAGTGAAACACGAACAGGTTGCCCAGAGAGGCTGTGGATGCCCCCTCAATCCCTGGAGGTGTTTAAGGCCAGGCTGGATGAGGCACTGAGCAACCTGGTCTAGTGGGAGGTGTCCCTGCCCATGGAAGGGGGGTTGGAACTAGATGATCTTTAAGGTCCCTTCCAACCTATACTATTCTATGATTGTAGGGCTTGGAGATTACGTTGATGCTGCTTTAGTCATGTGATTCTTGGTGTTTGATAGAATCAGAATCTTTGGTATTGCAGATATCTGAAGTACCCTTGTGCCCTGTGTCTTTGGTCACACCAGTCCTTCCAGCAGCTGCCTCGTGCTCCTCCATGCCTGTTACTACTCTATGATCAGAGATGTGGTTACCAGTCTGTGTGTGTCACACAGAATATCAGGGATTGGAAGGGACCTGGAGTGGTTATCTAGTCCAATCCCATGCCAGAGCAGGAACACCCAGATCAGATCACCCAGAAACGTCTCCAGGTGAGGTATTGAATGTCTCCAGAGAAGGAGACCCCACACCCTGTGCCAACTGTTCTGTCATCTTCAGTGACATCAGTTACACTAAGAACTGTTTACCATGTCATGAATCTGTAGGTTTTCACTTAGAGATTGCAATCTGCTGAGCCTGCAGGGCAGGCTCAGAGTTCATTGGTAATCTCACCATTGTGGATGTGGAAGGGCATGTGTCCACTGCAGGGACAGCAATGACTTTGATGAGCCAAATTCAACTGGATTTTTGAAAGGATTAAAGATGCCACTAAAGCTCTAGATACTGGAACTGCACCAAGCTGCAAAAGCTTCCCAATTGAAGCACATCAACTCGAAAGACTTAACAAAGCTTAAAACAAAACAAAACCTCTACAGAACCAGTATGTTAGTGTATCATAGCAAACATCCCTTAGGGCTCCTACCAGCCCTCTTCCCTTGGGAATGTGGAGTTTTACAGTGACAATCCTTACTGAGGCAGAAGAACTGAATTGGCTGCGTGGCTGAAAGATGTTTTATTTCCAGAAGTTTATAGAATGGAGCAGTTGCTGAATGCTCACCAGCCATGCATCTCATTTTTAAAACACAGAAGAAACACAGTCCAGGAGGTAGAGAGTGTGAAGGCAGAAATGCAGAGGAGGCAGTTTATATTCTCTTTTTAGCAGTGGCTGATGACATATGGTATGTGCTCTAGAAGCTGGATGCCCAGATGAGTTCTGATTTCTTTGTAAATTCCCAAAAACAAGTTGTGTTGCTGGAGTAGTGCTGCATGGGTGGTCTTGGAAGACTCCAAAACTGTGCAATGCATTGTTAGGATTTTAGGTAAGTGTATACATATATATAAAAAAATATTTGGTGTGCAAAAAAATAAACAAGTGATCTTGTGTCTCAGACTCAGTTGTAGGTTACTGGAAGCTTGACTTTGATTATTTTGTACATTACAGACATTTACTAGCTGTGTGATGGTTTAGCCTTGTAATGCTGCAAATTCAGTTGAAATCTGGCAGATGTTAGTTAAATCCATCGCTCCACTCTCCTTGTCTTTTATTTTCTCTTTTTAGATTTGTAGCTGTAAATCCTGTAAAGAGATTTAGAGTAAAATGGATGAAGAGCTGTATTTGTGCCCATGTTGCTGATGTTATTTCAATAATGCACGAAACATAATTTGAACTTCTGTTTGCTTATCCTGCTGCAGAAAAAACAAAAAAAAAATCTAAGTGTACTGGACTTTATAGAATCATAGAATAGTTTGGGTTGGAAGGGACCTTAAAGATCATCAAGTTTCAACCCCCCTGCCATAGCACCTCCCACTAGATCAGGCTGCTCAGTGCCTCATCCAGCCTGGTCTTGAACACCTGCAGAGGGATAGAGACAGCCCATTACAGCAAACTAGATCATGGAGTCCTGTGCAGCCAACTGGAGCATTAATTTTTTCTTATCTTTGCTGTAATCTCTTAACTCCAGGAAATTCCAGCAATAACTATCCTGAGCTTCATTTGTTCTTCCTCACAAAAAGCAACCCAGCTGGGCTTGCTGGGTGGTTTTTGCCTGTGCTTGTAAGTTGGAGGAAGGACCAAAGTTTACAAGCATAGTGTCAAAAATCATGGGCTGTGGATGCCCCCTCAATCCCTGGAGGTGTTTAAGGCCAGGCTGGATGAGGCATTGAGCAACCTGGTCTAGTGGGAGGTGTCCCTGCCCATGGCAGCGGGGTTGGAACTACATGATCTTTAAGGTCCTTTCTAACCCAAACCATTCTTTGATTCTATGAAATGTGCATTTTATGCTTTGTTCTCACTTTCACTGACAGATTGTTTCCCTGGCAGTTTCTAACATGTCTCTGTCTCCCACTTGCAGTGACTATGTGGGCGAGCTGTTTTAAATGCTGCTATCAGTATGACTCAGATGATGCGATGGAGACGCAGCCGCAGCGGAGAGACAGATCCCAAGCCTATTCCAACCTTGGGTTCAACTCTTTCCCCTCTCCCACTGCCCCTGAAGCCCGCTGCAAAGCCTGTGGGGTGCACTTCGACAGCTCCTCCAGGAGGGTGAGTCTCCAGGGTCTTCTGGGAACTCCTTGAGAGAGTCCAGCACAGAGCCATGAAGATGATGAAGAGGTTGGAGCATTTCCCTTCTGAGGAAAGGCTGAGGGAGCTGGGTCTCTTTAGCTTGGAGAAGAGGGATGAACTCATATGTTTATAAATATGGAAAGGGTGAGTGTCAGGAGGATGGATCCGGGCTCTTCTCAGTGGCCTCCAGTGATAGCACAAGGTACAATGGGTGCAAGCTGGAACACAGGAGGTTCCACAGAAATATGAGAAAAAACTTTGTCAGGGTGAGGGTGATACCAGTGCTGCTCCAGTGATGTAAAAACATCCTGAGTGACTGTGTCCAGGTAAAGCTCTGGAGTGCAAATTGTAAGGGATCTGCTGAAGCAGTTCAAGAGTTTTCTGCCCCCAGCACACTTCTCTGTTTTTCTCCTGGATTTGGCTGCCAGTCTAACTGGGGCAGCAGAGTACAATGTGTGCTTGTCTCAGCTGCTCCCATTCAGTGCAGACTATCAATGAAAATAGGATTCTATTTTGCATTGTGAATGGGAGGGTCCTAAACCTTCCTTCCACTGTCCTTCTGCCACCACCACAATGGAGCAGCAATCTCTGGGAGCAACTTGAGCTAGATGGCTACAGGTGGTAAAGCTTAACCAGCTGCAGGAAGGTCTGTTAGAGCTCATTCATTAGCACATGGTGTCCTAAACAGAGCAGAATGTGTATCTTATAAAACACTGGTAGGTTTGTAAGCCTTGTTAACTCTTTAATTCTGATGATAAGAGGAGAAGAAGTGCATGAAATTTCACTTTCATGCAGTGAGACCACAGGAAACTGTGTTCTCACTCAGGAGAGGCAGTACCTTTGAACTCTTTACATACAGTTAATGTGTATGCTGATGTACAACGGATAAAAATTAATACCTTCTCCTCTGCTGGCTGTGAAGCCAACTTACATTCCTTAAAAAAACCAGAACACCAAAAAACAACCCAAACCAATCAAGGAACAAAACCTCCAAAGGCAGAATGATGGTATCCTACATATTCAATCTTTTATCATAACTTGATTTTCATACTGCTGGGCACTTGGCAAAAATGATTAGGGTAAGAGACATTTGCATGTACTTAAAAGATGGTTTTAAATAACTAGTAGCTTCTCAATACCTGAAGGGGGCTACTGAAAGGCTTTTTATAGTGTCCAGGATGGCAGGACTAGGAGTTATGGATGCAAATTGGAAGAGGGGAAATTTAGGTTGGATAGAAGAAAGTTCTTTTCTGTGAGGGTGAGTGAGATACTGGAAGAGGTTGCCCAGAGAGGTTGTGGATGCCCCCTCAATCCCTGGAGGTGTTTAAGGCCAGGCTGGATGAGGCATTGAGCAACCTGATGTAGTGGGAGGTGTCCCTGCCCATGGCAGGGGGTTGGAACTAGATGATCTTCCAACCCAAACCATTCTATGATTCTATAACTATTGGAACATCTTTAAAGGATGTAGAATTTCATGGTAGTATCAAATGGTGGTCTTTTTCTTCTATTATCCCACTTTTTGATCTTGATTTTTTGCAGCAAGGTGATTTCACTAAATCTTTTAAATTTAAAGCAGGGATCCTTCATTTCCCTCTCTGCTAGGTCAGGCATTCTTGGGGGAGGTAAGTTAGATGGTTACTCCTTCCTCCCCCTCTTTTCTGATGTCGCTGCCTTAAGTTGGCTGACATTTTCAGGAAGTTGCTTTTCTTCACATACATGGAGAAAAAGCTCCTGGCAAGATTGAGTGTGAGATTAAAAGAGAAAGGAAAAAAAAAAAAGCCAACTTGAACAAGAGTAACCACAGTGAGAGCTTGAATGTTGGCATTTCTTCCTTTTATCCTGAGTACAAAGAGTCAAGTGTATCAAAGAGCCATCCTGGCGTCTCTGGGAGACGAGCTGGTAGAGCAAACACCCAGAGCAGCAGCTTCCATTCTGGCCAGGCTTCTAATTGAAAGTATTTCACTTCTGTTTGACCATTCTGGGATTGTGCTGCCAGTTCCTAAGCATCACTCAAGAGTGGGCTGCCCTTTTAACTAACAGCTTTTAATTTACACCAAGGTTTGAAGCCAGTCATCCTGGAGAGAGCAGTGACTTCAGGCATTGGCCTTTGACTCAGAGTTCAACAAATGTATCAGAGCTGTAAAAGCTGCTTAATACTGAGATTTGGCAAACTCTGCATGTTTAGCTACTTGATGCTCAGATAAAGGCTGAGGGATATTTTTTTCCCCCCCCTGAGGATGAACTGATAAACCCAAGACACGTCTGGTTTCATTTTGACTTTCTCAAATGTATCATTTGATAACTTAGGCAGACTCTTGTTATTACTGTTGATTGCCTGCTAAAAAACTTCACATGTAGGATAAAGCAGCCCTTGTGCTTGCTTGCTTATGGGCTGTCTAAACATGTCAGTGCTCAAGTAGGGGCTTTCATGGCTGGGAGGTCCTTGGCTGTACAGTTGTTCCCCTTGGAGCCAGTTTGGCAATCTGCAGAGCACGTGGAAGGCTTCTCTCCCCCCAGAATAAAGCAGGAATGATTGTATTTAGGGCTTCCCCTCCCTACACTCAGTTCTTCTGGTTACTCCCCCCACCAGAGATTGAAAATTTAGAGAGGTAAAATGTTATCAATGGTCTTTTTTTTTTCCATTACTGTCTTTTTGTGGAGTGGGTTTTTTCCCCTCCCTTCAGACATATCCACAACCAGTAATTCCAGTCTTTGCCCTGAAAATTTCCTGAGGAACAGGATTTCTCCTGCAATCATAGAATGAAAAAAAAGAACCAACCCAAAGTCAGTTACATGCTAATGTGTTTTTTATAATGACCAAGTTAAGGAAAACTTCTCAAAATGAGATGGCATGTGGAAATTGCCCTTCCTGTCTTGCTTTGTGATGGATGAAAGTCACTTTTACTTGGCAGGCCCCCAAGCAGCAATTTGGAGATGAGGTTTCGACTTTGCATGACCAGCAAACTTCTCTCTGTGGTTGAATTTTTCAGGCCTTAAAATGCTTAGGCAGGAAATTGGGATTCTTACCACTAACTGTCATTAGAAGTCTATTACAGGCTCTAAATGAGAAGTCTGTCAGTTATAATGGCAAGGGGGTGTGTGTGTGTGTGGGGCAAGGGGACTGTGGGGCTGTGAAGGGCACCAGAAGGAGCTGATGTAAGCAAGGAGAGTATTTATGTCTATTAAATCATGAGAAACATCTGTTTTCTTCATAATTCTTCATAATGTGAAGTGAAAAATGTTCTTTAATCACTAGAAGCAATTCATGAAAGATTTTTTTTTTACCTCTGAGTTTTGTATTTGTTGTTTCTCCAACTCTGTGTGCATGGTTTTGTTTTTTTTTCCCTGCACAGCTCATCTTGAAGAGTCAGGATTTCATAGAGGTACTTGTCTTCCCAGAGGCTGAATTAGCATTTTTAACCAGTTCTTTCTTCCCTCAGGACTTTTTAAAAGGCACATAATGTGGCTGTTCTGCTGCTGTTCCTCTTGGAAAATGTAGAATTTGACTTTCCAAAGGGTTTGAACAGTCAAGTTTCTGCAGAAGTCACCCTGGAGTGTGTGAGTGTTTGGAACTTGTGAAAATTGAGCCCTGAGTGGTGAGATCTAAGCAGTGTAAAATGTTAAACAGCAGAATTGAATCTGCAACATTTAAAAAAATATCTGGGGGCCTGATATTTCCAAAACTTCCAACACTTCCCTGTCGAGCACCTAAGTGGCACCAGTGTGCTTATTATTTTCCAAATAAACTGGATATTTTTTATTGGATAAAGAAATGTGAGGGGGTTTTGCAGCATCTGTCAGGCTGCAAACCTTGCTGTTCCTTTTTCCTCTTATGGTGGAAAAAAAAAAATGCATTTTGTGATTGTAGGGGAACAAAAAGGGGAGGGAGAAGGGAGGTCACTCCTAGCAAGTAGTAAAATTTATGAAATGGAGGAAAAAACCCAATTTTTCTAATGTTAGAGCTTTCTTAATGCATGCAGCAGTATTTCATTGCTTTATAAAGCAATGCCCAGCTAGCTATTTGGATGTCTTCTGCCTCATAGATGTCTTCTGATCTTGGCTGTGCTTAAACTGGATAACTAGGTATGGAATATGGTGTGGTGCTTCAGTCATTTGTTTAAATTGTTTAAAAAATATAGTAATATTTCATTCTGAAGAAATAGAGTGTGAATTTTTTTTTTTTTAAGCCCTGTGAAGGATCTGATGATCTGCTCACGAGGTCAATCCTTTTCCTCTTCTAGGAACATAAGTAACACCCTTGGTGGTACTTGATAAATTGGGGGGTTTCTATTTTTAACAGAGGTTACCACTTACTTTGGTATGTTGGGGAGCAGAGCCTGCAGGTATTGTGCACCTCAGTGGCAGATGATGGTGTGGATGGGTTTGATTCTCTTCCCTTCTCTTTTTCCCAGCACATCTGCTCGGACTGTAAAAATGATTTCTGTACGACCTGCTCAGACCAGCCTGAAGGGGGTCCCCTTCTTTGCAATCTCTGCCAGCGTTTCCGAGCCACGGGTTTCCAGAGGGAGGAGCTGATGAAGATGAATGTGAAGGATCTCCGAGACTATTTGGCACTCCGGGAGATTTCCACCGAGTTGCGTCGGGAAAAGGAGGACCTGGTATTTCTGATTCTTGGCCACCAGTCTGTAGTTACCCAGGAAGATCAGATAAGAACAAACCCATATAATAGCAGTGCCTCCGGAGAGCAAGACTTTGTCATTCCCCCGCCACCAAACAGCACAGTGTGTTCTACCTCACCTGATGCATCTCCTGTCTCTGCAGAGTCCATCTCAAGTTCATTTGCTCAGGCACATCAACAGGTACAGTCTGCCCACAAGCATCTTTTGCCAACTCATTCCTCTTTGCTTTTNTGCTCCAACAGCTCAATGTCCTTGTTATATTGGGGGCTCCAGAACTGGACACAGTAACTCCAGGTGGGGTCTCACCAGAGCTGAGCGGCAAAATGACCTCTCTTGACCTGCTGGTCACACTTCTCTTGATGCAACCCAGGATTTGGTTGGCCTTCTTGGCTGCTGGCTCAGTGTGTTGCATGAGATTTTCCAAGTAGGCAATGTGCCAAAACCCCCTACATTAAAGGTGCCTGCTTAGAAAGCAAGGAGGATTTCTGTTTAGAACAGATAAAAAAAATACTTCAGTTCCATTTTATACACATTCTTCAGGTTCTGGAGTGAAGGCTTCACACTTCCCTAGAGGGTAACTAGGAAAATAAGATGAATTATTTGACACTGCCTTGCTGCTGCATCAACTCTGGTGTGCTGTTTGCTTTCTGCTTTATAGGGATTTAATTTGGAGGGGGAAAGTCGAGCTGGGTAACTCGTGTGACAGGTTCCTTTGGTACTCAATGTTTTGTTTTGATGTGGACAACTTTCTGCCAGTTCTGTGTAGGTGTTAGATAAAATTTATTCTGTTCTTTAGTTCAAGACAGCAAGCACAATTTAAAGCAATCATGGCTTTGGAACTGCTGGGAAAGATGGATTGTGAGAAGGGTGAGGTTTTTGGTATCTCTTGCAGCAAGATGAAACTCAAATCTGTTGTTAGACTTTCAGCTCATGATAAAACCTGCAGTTCTGATCAACCTTGTCAGGGTCATTTGAGCTTCATTATTTTTTATTGGCTTGGCTCTGTTTGTCTTTCTGCTATCTGGAATGGGAAGTTTACTCAGTGTTTGACATCTGCTCCTAGTCCTATTACTGAGTTATTAGGTACATTAGGTACAGAGCTGTGGAAGTGTATGTACCTTCTGCTTCCTCAGCAGGCACACTTAGAACAAAAGAAGCTTTCCTGGGAGAACATATTTTTAGAAATCATTAATGAACATTTTCATTCTCTGCTTTTCTGGATGTTGCCATCCCAGCTCTCTCATTGCTGCCCCATTTTTACATTTCAGCTTCTTGTCTGCACTTGCATGAGATCCAGCTACAGTTGAGGCTCTTTCATCATTATTGTTTCTCTTTTGCTTTGTAAATATTAACAAGTCACTACTTAGATAAGTAGGGTGGTAACATTAGTCTCCTTTGTCAGTAGGGAAACCACAGAGGCCAAGGAGAGCTGCTGGGGGCGAGTCAGCTACAGTTACTCTGCACTTCCTTTCATTTTATTCAGTGCTTAAAGCAACTGCCCCTTCTCAATCTCCAGCTTTACTGCTGCTGCTCCTCCTATTTGTCTACTCCAGACCCCACCTGAGGAGGTGTTTCTGTGTGGTTGTTTTGAAGATGACCTTGGTAAAGCCTTTGAGTTAGTCTTACACATGGCATCTCACCATATGCCAGCAGGACTGTGATTTCATACAGTCCCACACGTTGCAGCCACTGCAGGGAAAGGACACAGATATATATGTGTTTCTGTGTGTAAATTTGATCTCTAAGTGATCCAGCTTCTCAAGAGCACCATGTGGCAGTTTACTGCATGATTATAGAATCATAGAATGCTTTGGGTTGGAAAGGACCTTAAAGATCATCTAGTTACAAGGTTTTAAAGTGTAAAATCCTACATTTCAGTTTCCAGAAGTTTTACTCATTTAAAGTTTGTTTGGTTTTATAAGTGCTGCACAGAGAATGCCTCTGTGAGTGTGCCTCATCCTTACCTTGTGCTGCAGTTTGTCCTTCATATGGGCAAGGTTTGCAGTTGTGCCACTTACTTAAGAGGGCTACAGAAAGGCTGGGGTAGGACTTTATAATAGGATATGTGATGGAAGGACTAGAAATAATGGATGCAAATTGGAAGAGGGGAGATTCAGGCTGGAGAGAAGAAAGAAATTCTTTCCTGTGAGGGTGGTGAGACACTGGAAGAGGTTGCTCAGAGAGGCTGTGGATGCCCCCTCAATCCCTGGAGGGGTTTAAGGCCAGGCTGGACAAGGCACTGAGCAACCTGGTGTGGTGGGAGGTGTCCCTGCCCATGGCAAGGGGGTTGGTACTAGATGATCTTTAAGGTCCCTTCCAACCCAAACCATTCTATGATTGAGTTTATTTCTTTGGATGCACAGAATTAAACTGGTGACATAAGGTTTGTTTTGTCTTTTTTTCCCCCCTCTTCTAGGCAAATGGTTATGTGTCTCCAAGCGAAGTTGGTGCGACAGGAGTTGAGACTGCAGCAGAAACGCCAGCAGAGGAGGAGGAGGTTTGTGTCTGCTGGAATTAGATGACAGGGATTTCCAGCTTTTCTGGGCTGTATTTGCTAACACAGAATTGTAGCTGCAGGGAGAGGGGGTGGCTAAGCAGTAATTCAGACTGACCATCAGCAGATCAAATCATCCCCTTTCTTTGGCACATGGAAAGAGCTGCTGTCACTTGGACACGATAATAATAGGAATTATTTATTTCCAGCCTATGACTTGTGTTTCTGATAGATGAATTCAGAGTAATCAGTTACATGAATTCCTTGATTTAAAATGAAGTATTAAGTGCTGAGGGCAAGGAGGATTTAATCTGTGTTCCCTTTCAGTCTACTGACTCAGAAGACAACCTGGTGCCAGGGAGGAAAGCTTCTCTGTCTGACTTGACAAGCATCGGAGACATCAGCGCGCTCTCCGTGAGGCAGCTGAAGGAAATCCTGGCTCGCAACTTTGTCAACTACAAAGGCTGCTGTGAGAAGTGGGAGCTGATGGAGAGGGTGACTCGTCTTTATAAAGAGAAAGACCTGCAACATCTAGGTGAGAAACCTTACAAATGTGTGCCCTCTTTCTGGGTTTTCCCTTTCTACAGCCAGTTGTAGAAGGAAATGGAACTTCTTTTACGTTTCTCCTTCTTGCAAGTGGGGGGAATGGAGGGAGTGTTTGTTGTCACAGAATCACAGAATGTCAGGGATTGGAAGGAACCTGGAGAGATCATCTAGTCCAACCCCCTGCTGGAGCAGGAACACCCAGATCAGGTCACACAGGAAGGCTGCCAGGTGGGGTCTGAATGTCTCCAGAGAAGGAGACCCCACACCCTCTCTGGGCAGCCTGGGACACTCTTCTCTCACCCTGATAAACTTTGTTCTCCTATTTCTGTGGAACCTCCTGTGTTCCAGCTTGCACCCCTTGTCCTGTCATTGGAATATTATGGATATTAGAGCCAAAGTAGCCAAACTTCATTCACTGATAATTGTAGTTGCCTAAAAAGAGAACATCATAGTGGCTCTGGAGAGTGACTTCCCTGGTGTAGCAGCAAAAGAGAATTGTGCCCTTCATCCCCACATCGTGCTGGGGAGAGCTCTTATCTATTGACTGACAGCAGCTGGTAAAGTGAGCAGGAAATGCCCTGCCCTAGTGGGGAAATGCCACCAAAAAGCAGCCGGGCAGTTGAGGCTGGACATGTGCCCAGTGACAGTGGCTGCCACAGCTGAGGGTTGTGTTTATCTGCTGTTTGACTCTGGCCTCTTCATCACAAGAGAGTTCCTCCTGTGTGCCACACACTCCTTATGAGGGGACAGGTGATAGAGGTGGGAGAGAAGGTTCCTGCTTTGTCTTTCGAGTGCAAATCTGGGTGATTAGTTTAAAGAAACCATATACTTGTGAATTATTTGCTTTCTTAAACACATCTCTCTACACTTTGTCCTCTATGAATCATAGAATGGTTTCTCTTGAAAGGGAACTTCCAGATCTTCTAGTTCCAACCCCCCTGCCATGGGCAGGGACACCTCCCACCACACCAGGTTGCTCAGTGTCTCATCCAGCCTGGCCTTAAACACCTCCAGGGATTGAGGGGGCATCCACAACCTCTCTGGGCAACCTGTTCCAGTGTCTCACCACCCTCACAGTGAAGAATTTCTTTCTTATCTCCAGCCTAAATCTCCCCTCTTCCAATTTGCATCCATTATTTCTAGTCCTGCCATCCTGGACCCTATTAAGGGTCCACCCTTTCTGTACCCCTCTTCAGGCATTGATATGTCACTGTGAGGACCCTCCAAGCCTTCTCTTCTCCAGGCTGAATGCTGAAAGGTTTAAGACAAACTGCTTTGGGTTTACATTTTGCATTTATTGCATCTTGTACTTTTAATAGAAGTTACCCTTTCCTCCTAATGCCTGCTCTCGTGCATGTTCCTCAGCTGTGCTCAAGAATAGTGAGGAGGTTGTCACAAGTTTCTACTGAAAGTGCAGCTTTAGGAAGTCAAACACTGCTTAAGTTCTGGTCTAAAGATTTGAGAAATATCTTTGTTGCTTATCTTTGTGAAGCATTAGCTGTAGTGGAAGATGAGTACAAGATTAAGTTTCTACCCTGACCAGAGAATCAACTTTAACTACTGCATAGGGATCACCAAAAAGCACCTCTGGTTTGGTAACCTCCCTTCAGAGCTGAAGGTTTTCACCTCCTGCTTAACAGCAGCACTGCACAAATAGAAATTAATTTTTCTCAGCTTTTCTTATTCTTACCAAATCACTGTCTTCTCTTCTGTTGCAGTTTCTGACACTGACGATCAAACTGGTAAGTGATGTTCTTAACGGTGCCTCATTGCTAAAATTCTCACTGATATTTCTGTTTTGGTGACTGTGTGAAAGCTAAAACATTCTGCTCCGTGCCAGATGGAAGAGATTTATCCACATTAGCAAGGATGTTGTTTTTATTTCACACTTTTGAGTGTGAAAGCCCTTTGATAAAGCTCTGATGGTACAAAAAGGAGGTCCCTTTCTTTCTCTCACGCCAGCTGTGGTTTCCTTCACTCAGGTGGGGCTGGGCTCCCTGGCACAGAGGACAACCTCTGCAGAATCTGCATGGATGCTCCCATTGACTGTGTCCTGCTGGAATGTGGCCACGTGGTGACTTGCACCAAGTGTGGGAAGAGGATGAATGAGTGTCCCATCTGCCGGCAGTACGTCACCCGCGTCGTCCACATCTTTAAATCCTAAATGTGTGTAAGGGAAGACTCATCATGCCTTAAAGCCTCGTCTGCTCTTAGAGGAATGGTCAAAATCCTTACAGTTAGGTCAGAAATGAGCACGTGGAGCTCAGGGGAAGGAAGAAGCCTGGGGAAAACAGTTCTTACTCAAGCCATGCTCATGCTCTTCCCCCTTCTCAAGCTTTACACTACAGTGCCTTGGACTCCTTGGGAGCTTATTGCCAGCAGCAGGGGCAGAAATCTTTTAACAACCTCTATACTAAAAGGTCTCTATCCACTTCATCAGATCTGATCTTCTTCTCACCAAGATCAGATTCAAAGGCTTTATATTTTCTCCTGAATAATAAAAACAAAAAGTGGGCATGGGCTCTCTCACAAAGTGACATTTGTTTTGCTGCTTTGGTTTTATACCCAGGAACTTTATTTTCAAAGAATAAAATTTGACTGTGCTTGTTAATTTTTTTTTTTTAATTAAATTTAATGTTAAATTCTTATGCTTGCAGGACAGGCAGACTGCGTCTCATTTCCATTTTCAGGATAAGCTTAAATTCTAGCCTTAGTGCAATTGTGGGGAAAATGTCTAATTTTATTTGGAGAAATGGACTTTGTGTTCTTGAAAGATGTAAAGGGAGTGAGCCTTATTTTGTGTGGTGGTGGTTTTGTTTGCCCAGCAGCAAGAGGGAGATTTCTAGTTTGATTTCTTTGATTTCCAAAAGCTTCTTTTCAGTATATGGCAACATCATTTAAAAACTGATATGTCTTTACTTGATAAAGGAGCTACAATCTGAGGCTTGAGTCTTCTAGATGGTTTAGTGCAGAAAACACAGAGCTAAAGAATAGAGAAGATTCCAGTGCTTCACAATCATATTTAAGTACAGGTGACTTTTCTTTTTAGAAGGGAGAAATGAAAAAAAAAAAGAACATTTTTCTCCCTAAAATCAACAAAATGAGGGATCATTGCTGGAAGACCTTGTTTGTTTGCTCCTTGCTCAACTTCCCAGTCCTGTTTCCCTCAGGTTGCTCACCAGAAGCAATTTGTTTTGTACTATTTCTTCTTGTGAGAGTGGGTGAGGGATTGTGTGGTCTGATACATGACAAGTGGAAGCCCTCACACCTCTCCTTGTCTGGAAGCCTTGCTGGAGAAAATCCTAATGTGTATTTTTTCCCCTCAGTGGCCTGCCCACATTCAGGTCGCTGGGGCTGGTAGCTCAGCAGCATTTCAGAATCTTGATGCCTTAAATTTTTGGCCACTGGGGGATTGTGTTCTTCATTTGGGAAGTTGAGTTCCTTCCCCTGGAGGATTTTTTCCTGTGTTCAAACAGAACAGCATAAAAACCAGCATTGGAAGTAGTGTGATAGAAATGAACACCAAAGCCACCTGCTTTTGCAGTAAGAGGTGATGTGTGTTAAGAGCAAATGAAGCTTCTGTGATCTTTACCATGGAATAAGGACTGAGTTAACATCTCAAGGGGCTCTTCTCTGCAAGTTGGGAATGAAAAAAAAGCACTTGAGGTGAAGAAATCTGCAGTCAGGGACAGCAGAAGCTCTGCACTACTGAGGTGGCCTCAGAGCTCCATAAAGATGCAACAGCTGCTGAGGTTTTATTAAATCATGAGTTTCACTTCATTCCCTGTTTGGGTTGTTCTCTAATCCAGCATGAGAAGATTACTGGTACAATTCAGTGCACCATGGTAAAAACTAACATGCAGGTAAGCAGTGAAAGTGTATTTATTCTTCAAAAGGTTCATAAGACCCCTCTAAGAGGGTTAAGAACACACCTGCCAAGTGCTGAACAGCCTCATTTAGTAAATTCACCGTGAAAAAATCATATTTTTCAATACACTCAGGGCTGGGGGAATTGAGCAGGAAGATTATTCCCCTGGGGACAGATGTAGTTCTAGTTGTAGAGAGACAACTGGCTTTCTACAGGTGGAACTTCAGTTGCAGGTCAACTCCTGAAGTGTTAGGAATGAGATGAACCCACCACATGCCTCAGAAATCTCCTGTCTGAAGGGAAGGCTCTTTCTTTCCCCTGTGGTTTTTTTTTTAAATCTCCTACCTACAAATGTTTCCTTTGCAAAAATGGATTCTCTCCTCTGGATATCATTATTTTTTACAGAAAATCAAAACCTGAAGGAAACCAATAATTGATCCAAAGGAATATAATGATCTGAACTAATAAATGGAAATATTTATGTGCTTTTAGAAGTTAATATTCTACTTGAAATGGCCTGTTATTCTGTTATTAAATCCTCTTGGTACTACGATGGTTAAACTTACTAGTTTTGGTACAAAGTTTGGTTTATAATTTTATAATAAAGTTGAAATGTGATTTAGTTAACTTTGTTTTCTGACTTCATTTCCCACAGGCTAGGAGAAAGCAGAGATGATCCTTTGAACTTCAACCAGGAAGGACACAGGGTACCAGGTACTTAAATCTTTAGCAGGTTTGGGTACAAATACAGAAGAGGTTGAAGGAAAGAAGTTAACTGAAAAAAAACACCTAGTTTTTTAGTAGTACAGACTTAGATTTGTAAATATTACAAAGTTTGCAGTATTACTCTGTCCCCTTGAGACTAATGGAACCAGTGAACTGGTCAATTCACTTTTCATTCCATAATATCCACATGCACTGGGCCCTGCTCATGCAGTTGGTCAGTAAATGCACATTCTATTTTGGAAAATACTCATGGTTCAAATGAATTCCTGTTTCTAAACCCTGTATTCCTTATTTCAGTAGTACTCAAGTACTTGCAGTGTGTTTGAACAGCTTCAAAGGAGGTCCCTCAGCTCTCTTAAAAGATTGAGGTGGTGGAGTTCCATTCTCAGCTGTTACTTGCCGAAGCACCAAAGTGTTATAGCAACATATTCTGGAAAACAAACTCTCCAAGAGAACTTTTGCACTTGCTGCAATAGAAACTTATTTGCTGTCCTGGTTTAAATATGAAATCTGCAGCAGAGGGGAGGACTACAGCTGGATATAGACCAGTGGTGAATGTTAAAAGACAAGAAGCAAAGTCAAATCAATAAAATCACAGAGTATCAGGGATTGGAAAGGACCTGGAGAGATCATCTAGTCCCATCCCTCTGTCAGAGCAGGAACATCCAGATCAGATCACACAGGAAGGCATCCAGGTGGGGTCTGAATGTCTCCAGAGAAGGAGACCCCCACACCCTCTCTGGGCAACCTGTGACACTCTTCTGTCACCCTCACAGTGAAAAATTATACATATCCTTCAAGTAAACTGTATCATATTGTCCTGGCACTACAGCCAATAGTGTCATTTACTTGATGGTCTGGCTTCCTGTCCAGGCAAAGCACAGCCTTTGGAAAATAAGTCCTGACAGCAAAGGAGAAACTGCTTCAGTTTTATTTCTTTATCTATAAAAATACCCAAATTTAAAAAAAACCCAGGAGACGAAAGCAGCACTGGGATAAGTGCTGTGGTTCTACATCATGGGCAGAAAAATAGATACAGCAGTGACACTCCTTCAGAGAGCCTCTTTTAATTCATTCCACGTGGTTGCTGTGTAACTACCTCTGACAGACTTGGGCCTTTTATTTCTATCCCCATCTCCCCAGAGGAATCTCACCTTTTGTCCCACCTACCCCTAGTTCTCAGCTCTTCAGGGAATTCTTGTGTCAAGACCCGGTCAGTCACCCCCCCCCCTCTACCTTCCCCAAGTCCTAGCATGGAGCCACCAGTCTCCTCTTCCGGATGCATTCCCAGATCCAGTTGGGAGACACCCGTTTAGCACCAGGATTGTCATCAATGTCCCCTATAACGTGGGTTGCAGAGGCTGTGTCAAACTCTTCTACAAGATCCCCATCGTAGGCTACAAAGTACCTCCGGATTTTGTCAAAGTCCTTCACAGAGGGAGAGAGGTAAAGCTTCACCCCAGTGAATATGTCCAACAGCACCTGCAGGGAGTGAAAGAGCAGGAGGTTGATTAAAAACATTAGATTGTTCTGGAAATTACAAAGTTCTCTGAGGTGAAAATGAGCCCATTCACAATTCCCAAAGTTATCATTCTAATTATTAACATAATATCGGATGGGAGGACTAGAAACAATGGATGTAAATTGGAAGGGGGTAGGTTTAGACTTGACATAAGAAAGAAATTCTTTACAGTGAGGGTGGTGAAGCACTGGAACAGGTTGCCCAGAGAGGTTGTGGATGCCCCCTCTCTGGAGGTGTTCAAGACCAGGCTGGACAGGGCACTGAGCAACCTGATCTAGTGGGAGTTGTCCCTGCCTATGACAGGGGGGTTGGAACTCGATGATCTTTAAGGTGCCTTCCAACCCAAACTATTCTATGATTCTATAATCCCATGCCTAATCACTGCCCATTTCTCCTTAGACCACCATTAAATCAAACACAAGAGCAGCACCCAAACACTTTGTGCCAGCCAGATGTTACAGCTGAGCAGTGCTTCCCTACCTAAGGGGAATTATTATCCCATTATTCCTCTTAGTGGTGATGCTGATGTGGTGGAGTAACCGTGATCTTGATGTCTTTCCAAGTTGATGCTTTCTAGGTGAAGTAGAACACAACAGGAGGAGGTGGCTTGTTGTTTACATGAAAAAATTACTCCAGACTTAGCAGGAAACTGTAGCTCAGTGAGTCTTAATGCACTCCTCCAATCTGCTGCACAATGGGCTAGAAAGGACAGTTTTCTCCTCTGAAGAGAAAGCAGCTCCGCAGAAGAGGAGCTGCTCAGCAATCATGGCACCATATGGACCAGGACACTGGTAGTGGGTGAACAGTGTAATGGCCTTCAGCATGACCATCCCCATTATGTCAGAAACGAGAGCTGCAGCCACCCAATTCCTTTACAAATGGGGCTTTTTGCTGCTCTTTCTGCCTTTAGATTTCACTTTTATTTAAGGTGCTGCTCCAGGGACACTCTCATGATGGAAGGTAAAATTGAACAGACAGTAGAAACAGCCTCAGCTTCCTCCCAGCCCAGCTCCCCGTACCTTTTCTCCATCATCAGCATCATCATCATCCTCCATCTCAGATGCTTTTCTCTTCTCCCCTCGTTTCTCCTCTGATTTTTGAGGGGATACAGTTTTGTGAGGGGATTTGTGAAGGGACACAGGTTTTTTAGGGGATTTGTGAGGTGATCCATTCTTTTGAGGGGATTCAATGACTGCTTTGTTCTCTAGAAAACAAAAACCAAACTTGTCTTACTTTATGCTCTCTGTTCAGATACTGCTTGTGTATTCAACTGGGGGGAGAGGAGTGAAAAGGAGTAAAATAGGAAGAGGGGAGATTCAGGCTGGAGATAAGAAAGAAATTCTTTCCTGTGAGGGTGGCGAGACACTGGGAGATGTTGCCCAGAGAGGTTGTGGATGCCCCCTCAACCCCTGGAGGTGTTTAAGGCCAGGCTGGATGAGGTACTGAGCAACCTGGTGTGGTGGGAGGTGTCCCTCTCCATGGCAGGGGGGTTGGAACTTCATGATCTTGAAGGTCCCTTCCAACCCAAACCATTCTATGAACTTTTTTGTACTGCAAATGGCACAGGTCACCTTCCTGCCTCATCTCCAGGATGTTGCTGTTCAACTTCCCTGCCTTTTTGAGACTGCTGACAAATTTGCTTCATGTTATTCCCCCACTGCAAAGTCATTTCACAGCTTTGCAGGTTTACTACCTGGAAATCCCCTCCCCATCCAGGTGCCCCATTTATATGCATGAATTTCATTCGAGTAAAATGAAAAGATCTGGTTCATGGCCAAAAACATCTAACCCAAAGGGCATGTGATCTGCAGGAATGAGAGCAGCAGGTTTGCCCTTTACACCAGTCTTACACTGTTAAGGATCTTTATCTCATAAGATTACAAGGAACTGCAGTCCCAGAGGAATCACTGTGAAATAGTTTTGGTGCTGACTGTAACTGAGACTCTGCTCAATTCAAAATGTGTGCATAAAACCTGCCACTGGACCTTCAAACTTCTGTTAGAAAGCAAAACTCTAAAGCCCCAAACACACAGAACACACCCCAAAGCCCTTCCCTCTCCTTGGGAAGAGCCACTGTACCTTCTGGCTTCTGGGCTTTTGCTGGAGACTTGCTTGTGGGAGATTTAATACTGCTGTGGGGTGTGGAAGACCTGGAGTTTCCTTCATTCTCTCCACTGCTAGTGGCTGTGGACTCATCTTCCTCCCCAGCTGCGACACTGAAATCAGCCTTCTCTTTGGAGAGCTGGTACAGCTCCTGTCCCACCACAAAGAAAGCATTGCCTTTAGCCACAGTAAGCTTCAGATACAAGATAAATATGGTCTCATGTTTGTTTCCTCCCTGAAGTGTTTGTTCATATGCTTTTTCCTCCTGCATCTTTTTATAGGTGCACCCAGCTGCTTGACCTCAGGGAAACCATACAGGGAGGTACCAAAAAGCCATATTTATATGAGCAAAACAGACAAACTCTTCCAAGTCTGGCTGCTTACCTTGACAAACAAGTACCCACTGCTCAACTCACACAACAGTCTGTCTGAAGGGGGGATTTTACCTTTCTCTGCCCTACCTGGCAGAGGGAGCTAGAAAAGCTGCAGGACAGCAGGCAGGCTGAGTCACTCCTTGCTTCGATGGCACAGCCAGCATTTACATCTGCTGCCAGGATCCCTGGAGGCAGCGTGGAGACAGCCCAGATGACAATAACTAGACTGAGAACAGAGCTCATCAACAGCTGACTTACTGCTGGGGATGGCAGCAAGCCAACAGCTTGCCATCAGTAACTGTGTGGGGTGGGTGCAGCCCCCCAGGGGTCCTGGCCAGCTGTCATTTGGCCCCTGTGCCCTGGAACTGGGCCAGGCTGCCCTCAGCCACTTCCCAGATGTCTCCCCTAATCTCAGCAATTAATGGGAGACCAAACAGCCATAAACATTTACGAGAATAAAGGTCACCTCTTTTGGGAAGGAACTCCCTCAGCATGAAAGCTGATACAAAGAGCTGCCAAGCACACACTTCCCTGAACTTGCCCAACACAACAGCTTGAGAGGACTCATGAAAGAGTAAGAATCACATAAAAAAAAATCCAGCAAGCAGCCTGAGCCTGGAATAAATGGTAAATGTAACATGAGATCATTGGTACCAGTCAGCAGGTATCTTCACTACAAGCTCTGCTATCACAATTTGTCTTTTTTAAGTAGAAACTTGTTAGAACTGATTCTCTGACTTTCCTGTGTGAATTCACCTTAAGCTGCTGGAGGTTGGTGGCTGTCTTCCAGTCCTTGTCATCTCGAATGCGGGTGCAGCGAGGGAAGCGAATGGAGATCCCATCTGCAGTGTGGGCTTCAGCTTTAGAGAACTCGGCCCCCGTGATCTCCCACACTGGAGCTTTCTGAACACAGCATTGAGGAAAACACATTAAATTCCTGTCTTGTCTCATGAACTAGTTCCAAAGCATCTGTGTTCCTCTGCTTCTTCAGTTCCTCCCCCTCCCTCAGCCTCAATACTGTTCAACTGTGATTCAAATCAGATTTCTCATGCCCCAGATTTAGACTGATTTCACTTCTGGAAGTGATTTAATACACAAGAATATTTCCCAGAAGCACTGCAGGTCCGATTGCTTCCTCAATCTCTCAGCCTCAAATGCACCTGCAAGATTTCACAGATAAAAAACTTGCACCTTATTTCCTGTTCCACATATGAAGCTAATCTTATAACAGAGATAATTTGTATACTTATGTGAAGTTTAGTGGATTCCTGTAACAGGGATGGAAAACAGGAAGTGACTTTGACAACACTTACCTTTGGGTCTGGGACAATGAAGTCTGGGTAGTAGATTTTGTTAATTTTCAGCCACCTTGGAATTTTACTAGGATCCTATTAATATTAAAAGCACAAAACCAAAATTATAGGTTTAAATGTGATTCATATAGGATAAGGGCTATCTCTACAAAAGAAGCTGCTGAAAGATAAGCCAGAAATAGATCACCATTTAGGTATTACATTGACTTTGTATGGATAAAGTTTGCTTTAGCTTGCAGAACATTCTGTTACCTAGAGAATCACTACAATTAATTAGTTCTCAATTACTGTCATTCTATATGTTAAACAGTAACACCAGTGTTCCAATTGTGATTAATACAAAACCACCCATTTTTTCCAAGATCCTCCAACCTTGGCCACCCATTTTTTCCCCAAGATCCTACAGCCTTGACCCCCCATTTTTTTCCCCAAGACCCTACAGCCTTGATGCAAATAGCCTTCAGGATGTCAAGGAGATATTCAAATTCAGATCTCTTTATTTGTCAGATTTGACAAGTAAGATTTCTCACCTAAATTAGTCACAAGAAGTCTTAACTCCACCGTGTCACTTCATCTTAGCCACAAGGCAAGCTTGACGTGAGCATTTCTCACCCACAGCCCCATCTAGTGACCATCTTCTCCAACGGCAATACGCCAAACAAACGCTACTTGCTCTGCTCTTCCCAATAAAATTTTGTCTCAGCAGGAAACAGATGGTGCCTGATTCCCACTCACTGAAGACAAATCTCAGGCAGTGCCTCATGTCTCAGGAGCTCACATCTCATTTATGTCAGATCATTCCCAGTAGAACACTTCAATTCTGCATTCAGCTCAGCAGGAAGGTTTGCCCAACCCCTTAGCTCCTTCCTTCCCTCCATTGCCACCATGCCAGAGCCTCTCTCACCTTGCTGATCTTCACCATATCCAGCTCTGTTTGCAGACGTGCCAAGGTGGCATCATCATGGCCTCCAGAACACTTGGTCACAGTGCACCACTTCTCACTATTAGGATCGTAGCAGCCCATGAGAAAGATGGACATCATCCCACCTGCAGGAGAGGAGAAGCAAAGTTAATGAACCAAAATCCTTTTCCACATTTGGCAATCAAAGAGCTTCAGGCTTGTGATGGCTTCTCAGCAACAGCTTCCACATACAAAGGTGAAGAGAGAGCCTCTACACTGCACAAGAGTCCATGACTTTAGGCTTTGCTGTGCCAAAAAGCCCACAGTAAACACATACCCTGGATGCAGCCAATGGTCACTGCAACACTCTAGTAGGAAAACATGTTTACAAGAGGCCAAGGAAGGTGAAAAGCTTGAGATTTCTGAACTGCCAGAGCTCAGATTGAAGCCAATTCCAGACTTACCTTTACTGCCTTGTCCATAGAAGGCTCCCAGCACCACCAGGTCTGCTGTGTCGGCCATGGCACCCTCATTCAGGTAGTCCTTTTTCACTTTCAGCCAATGCCTTTTCCCTGGTTCATAATTACCCTGTGCAAAACAAGGCAAGAACTCCCAGTCAGAGAGATGATCAGCTGGTGGAAAGCCATCTTCTCAAAGAACCCTTGTCTTCATCCAGCTTTGAGAACAAGAGCACAGCAGGACTCATATCTAAGGGGGAAACTTGAACTTGATGTCACCATAGAATCATAGAATAGTTTGAGTTGGAAGGACCTCAAAGATCATCAAGTTCCAACCCCCCTGCCATAGGCAGGGACACCTCCCACTACATCAGGCTGCTCAGTGCCCTGTCCAGCCTGGTCTTGAACACCTCCAGAGAGGGGGCACCCACAACCTCTCTGGGCAACCTGTTCCAGTGCTTCACCACCCTCACTGTAAAGAATTTCTTTCTTATGTCAAGTCTAAATCTACCCCCCTCCAATTTACATCCATTACTTCTAGTCCTCCCATCCGGTATCATATTAAAAAGTCCTTCCCCTGCCTTTCTGTAGGACCCCCTCAGGTACTGAGAAGTTACTCTGAGGTCCCCCCTGAGCCTTCTCTTCTCCAGGCTCAACAACCCCAACTCCTTCAGCCTGTCCTCATAGGGCAGTTGCTCCAGCCCTTTGACCATCTTCATGGCCCTCCTCTGGACCCGCTCCAACAGCTCAATGTCCTTCCTGTGTTGAGGGCTCCAGAAATGGACACAATACTCCAGGTGTGGTCTCACCAGTGCCGAGTAGAGGGGCATCAAAAAGAACCCAGAGATGTCTCAAGGATGCTCAGCCTTGTCTGCTTAATCCACACACCTCTGGCTCTTGTTATTCCCCACATCCCAGCACACAAGGGAAGGGTAACTGTGAACCTGCCTTTATATCTTTCAACACCAGTCCTTCCAGTCCCTCACGGATGACTCGGGTGATCATATCTGCCAGATCTGAAGCTTTCTGAAAAGAAGAGGAATCACAGTTAGTGCAGGGCTATCAAAAGCTTGTAGACTTCAGGCTATCTGGAGCCTCAATCATAATAAAGGCCACATGATAAAGGAGGAGTGAATTGTCCAGAGAGCAGTCTGTGGGGCCACAGAATCACAGAGTATCAGGGATGGGAAGGGACTTTGAGGATCATCTAGTCCCATCCCCCTGCCAGACCAGGAACACCCAGATCAGGTCACACAGGAAGGTGTCCAGGTGGGGTTTGAATGTCTCCAGAGAAGGAGATTCCACACTTCTCTGGGCAGCCTGTGCCACTCTTCTGTCACCTCCACCCTCACAAAGTTCTATCTTGCACCCATTGCCCCTTGTCCTATCACTGGAGGTCACTGTGAAGAGCCTGGCTCCATCCTCCTGACACTCACCCTTAACATTTTTATAAACATGAATGAGGTCACCCCTCAGTCTCCTCCAAGCTAAAAAGACCCAACCACAGAAGCTGTTGTAACACTGAACTCACTGTGACGTGCTTCATCTCCGAGAAGAGGATCCGGTTGGGGATTTCAACCATGTTATCGTGGAGAAACTTACGACGTTCACACAGAGGCCTAGATCAGAGTAAGGATAATGAAGGATGAGCAAGCAATTTAACATGAAGGTTGAGAAAACCTATTTCAATAATTGATTTATCCTTCAAAAATCCAGAAAAGAATCAATTCTCGCTTTCCTCCAGGAAACAGGTTATGAAATGGAAATTTTATCATAGAATTATAGCATTATTTAGGTTGGAAGGGACCT